>CM030837.1:16242224-16254724 GCA_018105865.1 Metaphire vulgaris
CCTCTTCTTCTCCTCTGTATGGTTTTTAAATTATTGTTCGCTGTAAATCGCTAGCGATGCTAATGTCGCATGCCAGACGTCAATGGTGGTGCACGACCGTTGGCTAATTAGGTCAGGTCACCGCATGATTCGGAGGGGGTCAGGGGCGAAGGAGGGTCATCGCTACGGCGCCTGGTCATATCCGAGTCACGTTTCAAATCATCCACATTTTAGAAACATATTGAAATAACGACTCCCGTCTAACATGCACTCCAAACGAGCTGATAATATCATCATCACTTTGTCATCATCAACCTAAAAGCTGTATCGTCGCCATCATCGTCATCACCATCGCCGTCGTCGTCGTCGTCATCACCATCATCATCGTCACTTTCTTTGTAGTTAGTGGTAGTCGTTATCATGAAAGATCAACAATATCATCATAGTCGGCATCTTCAGTGGTACTGTGAAATTTAACTACTGCAGTACCAAGAACACGGATACAACTTGTTCTTGCCAATGTAACCGTCTGCCAAGCGAAATAAATGGTACCGTTAATGCAACGGTTGTCATAGTTGCAACCGTTGCAACGTTCCACTGCCCTTGTCCACTGCAGTTACTGCGTCCTTTTCTCTGGAAATATCTGAAATTTGGAAATTGGTGAAACCGCCTCCTTCTGAAAATCGGTGCTGGCCCAAGGTTTTAAGCCCAAACAGCCGTGTAGCTGTTTCTTTATATTGCGCTAAAGAATTCTCTGGTATTCAGTCGTCGCAGACGCCAATTATTGCGACCTCGCTTTTGATTATCCTGGCCCATAACAGTCGCATGACGCCCTTTTGAATGAATCGATCACTAACCTCTTCCATCTTCTGTTGCGCCATTGTTTTTTGTAGATCGTAAACCGGGAGGCGGGATAAAATAAGTAACCGTATAAAGTGCAGTTTCCATAACAACATATTATATATACACACGTGTATATATATATATATATATATCATTTGTGTATGTATTGTGAAAATAAAAGACCATTTGAATTTGATAGAGAGAGAGAGAGAGAGAGAGAGAGAGAGAGAGAGAGAGAGAGAGAGAGAGAGAGAGAGAGAGAGAGAGAGATATTCGCAAATGCGCTTGGTTAGGCGGATAGAACCTTTGTTATCACTTGAAAATAATATTTAAAAATGGAACATGTCATCGTTTGTTTTGACTCTCTTGTTCTCTGTCTGTCTCTTCTGTATGTCTGTCTTGTTTGTCTGTTCCTTTATCTGTCTGTCTGTCTGTCTGTCTGTCTGTCTGTCTGTCTGTCTGTCTGTCTGTCTGTCTGTCTGTCTGTCTGTCTCTTTCTTTCTCTCTGTTTCACACATACACACACATATTGTGCATACGCACACGTAGTGATCCTCTTAATTTCTTGGTTTTGTGAATACATATTTTGGAGATTTTGTATTTTGTGACCTTTGATTTAGGTGCAGTCTCGCTGTTCTGGTATTTAGAGAATTGGCCTGAATCCAGGTTTCAGGCAGCAGCAGCAGCAGCAGCAGCAGCAGAAGCAGCAGTAGAGGCCGAGGTCTCTTCATTCCTCGATCTGCCAGCATCCATCGTCTGCCTTTTAGCCGCCGCCGTCGCCTCTGAAAGTTTTCGGTTTTTTCCAGCACCAAAGCGCTCGCCCGCCGATCAACGCAGCCGAGTACATCGGGTGCTTTCGGTCGGTGGAAGGCAAGGCGCTGAGAGAAAACTTGACAGCCGCACTCATTAAACCGATGCCGTGAAAAATCGAAGGCGCTATAGCTTTCCGTTTCTTCTGCTGGCGCCAAAGTCACGAAATGACCTCCAGCCAGGGTTATTTATAGAATTATTAATTTGGGGGTGTATTGGGGTTGTCGGTAAATTCTTGGATCTTCTGCCAAAAAAGTCTGACAAGAAAAAATGGTCATCCCATACCTGAAATGGGAGGGGGTTTGGGGTGTCTGTCTCAAATTGGGGTGGGTGGGTGTTGGGGGTATTAGGAGGGTGTAAAAATATCCCTGCCTTCAGCTCATTCCGACCTTGACTCTTGACCAGGAAAATCTATTGAAGCTTATTAATTTCTCGTCAAATTTGTCGCTGACGTCAGAATTTCTGCTCCAAATCTTTACAGAGGCGGTCCACGTCCATTCAGTCTTTGTATTAAAAAGCAGCAAGATAAACAAAACAATAATGAATTCTATATCGGAGAATTTTGCTCGCGCTCCTGTAAGATATTCGCTCCGAAGCGTAGACTACAACAGCCGTCCGGTGAACTAAACATCGAAAGATTGCCATCTAATCCAGTTAATCTCGTCTCTAATCTGCATTCTTTGTGAATTCATTTGCTATCGCTTTCTTTCATTCCAGGCGTGCCGGTGTCGACAAAACGCTTCGACACACGTTGACCGATGGACGGACGGATGGATGGATGGATGGATGGATCGACTGGAAAAACACAGCCTAGCATCTCTAATAATAAAGGTCTTAGGGAGATTTGACGGGAACAGCGTTGGGGCGAGAACCCCTTGACTGGAATTCACACCCAGAGTGAATACGTCTGTAAACTCGGACACAGTCAAAGGATTTCCAGAACGAATGGTATTGTCTGTACTTGCTGTAAGGTCCAAATGGAAACTATATGATCAATTCGGCCAGACTATCGTTTCTTTCAAATTTCCTGCTAAACTATAATGCTCTCTCTCTCTCTCTCTCTCTCTCTCTCTCTCTCTCTCTCTCTCTCTCTCTCTCTCTCTCTCTCTCTCTCTCTCTCTGTGTGTGTGTGTGTGTGTGTGTGCTGTCAAATCTCGATTAATTATTTTGAAAGTGTTTCTTTTCTGGGAAATTCTCTTCTGAAAGACACGAGGATTATTATTTTCCACCGCACCTTGTTTAGAAGCACCAGTGATCGATTTACTTGGGGCTGGAAGGTTTAACACCCCTTACTGGTCGGTCTATACAGGTCTCCGTGACAACACCCCGTTGGGGTTACGTTGGTTTTTCGCATGTCCCACCCTTATTGAAGTTCGAAAATTTGAGACTGGAGCGGTTAGACCTCCAATTATCGATCAGGTGGAATTTATTTATACTAAAGTTTAGACTACGAGTATTTCGGTGATGTCTGAAGCCAAAATCGACAAATTTTTTTACAATAATTAACACGTTTTATCCGTTTTATTAAGAAACTAATCCTGTCTCAATCTTACATTTGACAATGACAACGTGTAGAACATTCTAGACATGTTCAGAAACATTGCAAATACTCTAAGGCTACTATGTAACTGTAATACGCCAGATCGTTCATTTTTAATGCGCAAACAGAACTGTAGAATGTAGATGGTAGGTCTGCAGTCTACAGTCTACACCATTTGGTATACAGCACAGTGAGAGACGCCTTGAAAATCAATTTGTCTTTATCAAGGTTTCTATCTTCGTGTTATTATTATTATTATTGCTGTTGTTGCTGTTTTTTGTTGCCGTTCCTGTTCTTGCTGTTGCCGTCGTTGCTTTTATAGCAGCAGCAGCAGCAGCAGCAGCAGCAGCAGCAGTAGTAGTAGTAACATCAGCAGCAACAGCAACAACAGCAGTAGCGGTAGCGGTAACAGTAGTAGTAGCAGTCGTAGATGTAGTAGTAGTAGTAGTAGTAGTAAAATAAAATAATAATAATAATAGTAGTAGTAGTAGTAATAGTAATAATAATAATAATAATAATAATAATAATAATAATAATAATAATAATAATAATAATAATAATAATAATAATAATAATAATAATAATAATAATAATAGCAGCAGTAGTAGTAGTTGCTGTTGTTTTTGTTGTTTCTTTCTTGTTGTTCCTGTTGTTATATGGTTGTTTGCGCACGTTGTCATTCACAAAGTGAAGAATCGCAAATGTGGAGCCAATCAGGAGTAACTTTCCCAAGGTCGCTAGGCAGTGGCTAGGGTCAGATTCGAACCCGCTATCCTCCGGTTGTGTGGCAAAATTCCTACTTATTCCACACACACACACACACACACACACACACACACACACACACACACACACACACACACACACCTAAAATACATCCAAAAGTCAGAACGAACAAAAGTAATAATTTTTCGTCAATTTTATGAACATTTCTTATATATATGTGTGTATATATATATGTATATATATATATATATATATATATATATATATATATATAACAGCGTATTTACGCAGACTTTTGAAGCTACTTCTATAACATCAGACATACCATCCGCTGGAATTTCGATTACACTCTTTCCAGTACAGTAATCACGCGGGTTCAGTGCTCCTATCAGATAGCCTCTATCTAGCAATGCCGTAGCTAATTTAGAACTCGGTAGCCACGTTTCTCGAAACGAATAGAGGCTACCGTGCTGTAGAGGGCTCTTTCTAAATGCGTAATTAACAGATCCTAGTCTCTGAGACCAGCAATACATATTGGCACTGCATGCATGATGCAGGCAACGCATGCGCCTCCTCGTTAACCACTGTCTGGAGTACATTTAGTGGAAAGAGAGATTTCACGGACGATGGAGAGGAAGAAAAGCGGGTTGGGGGTGGGGTGTGGGGTGTGGGGTGTGAATTTCATCACGTTTTCCTTCGAATGGCTCGCCGGCTCTTAGCTCTTGATGATCGCTGGAACATGCGTGGCGCAATTAGCTTGAAACGCCGGAGTGCCTGAAAGCTTTCGTATTAATTTCGATCCGGTAAAATTTCCTCACAAAGTGCAGCAGTCATCGGCGAAACACGTCCATACATCTTTTATATATATATATATATATATATATATATATATATTCGCGTGCGTGGGGTGTCAGAATTTCACTCGAATAAATCGAAAAATATTGTTAATGAATAACTGCCACTTGTCCACCACTAGTGATGGTGATGAATATATAATATCAGCAATATAGATCTGCCAACATTAAAACCGAACCGTATTAATATATTCAGTCTGCGTCAGTGATAGACAATGAAGAGAACATTATAAAAAGAATAATAATTAATCAAAGCAATAAAAACAGCTGTTTCAGATGAAGCTAAAGACTGCTGCTACTTTCCGAGGGTGACACTTCCAACACCAAATCAAACGCGCCTCACTGTTGACCAACTTCAGCATTTCGATGTCTACTGAAGTTTCTGCATCAGCACTATTACAAGACAACTATGGCGCACCGTTTATATCTAAATAATCGGCAGATCTGACCATAGTAGCACCATAACTAAATAGCAGGATTACGTCGGTACTTTATTTTTTAAAGTTTCAACTGTTTCATCATTAAGCCAAGCGAGAAATGCACACACGCACACACTCACGTACATACAAACACAGGAACATACACGTACTGCATACTGCGTACAGTACATTCAATTGATTGAACTGTATGTTCAACGTATACGGGTTAGACCAGACACACACAAATACACCTGTCTGGGAGCATAATGGGAGAAGAGTGGGGGGGGTAAAACAAGAGAGAGAGAGAGAGAGAGAGAGAGAGAGAGAGAGAGAGAGAGAAGGAAGAAGGGATGAGGGCAATAATCAATTCCGAATGATGAGCAGATGAAAGGAGGCTGGCTGGCATCGTATAGGCAAATATTTTCATATTTGCGCCCTCTATCGGTCAACCTAATTATTGTACTCTGGCTCGAATTCTAACACAGTTACTTCGATAGTCAATTAAGGGACGCGTGCGTGTGTGTGTGTGTGTGTGTGTTGGTGGGTGCATGGGTGGGGGGGCGGGTGTGTGCGTGATGTTCGTGAGTCTGTTTCGTGAGCTTTTATTGTCTAAACAATTGTGTCTAATGACGAGAACCACGAATCGCAGCTCCGTGGAGTCACGGCATGTAATCAAAGCAAGCGGCAGCACTTACGGGGTTCTCCATTCGTCTCCTGCAGTACGTCGCCGGAAATAAAATCTAGCGAATTTATATAGCGCTTTATACGGGGCAGTAGTATTACACCACCCACCGCCATGGCAACTGCATCTTCTTATATACGCTTGACATAACGCTCGAATACTCTACGGCTACGGCCGAAATGCATAGAAGGTCTCGGCCAGACCAGGATCAGTTTCCACGTTTCCAGAGGTTGGGGTCAGAATGGAGAAACAGCAAGACAGGCAATGAAGGAAAAGTGGATCGAAAGACTGATTTAAGACTGGATTTCAAAGTAGATGCCATTATAACACGCTTTTAATGGCTTTTTTTTAATGTTAGTCTGGGCCATGTATTAGACATACATAATAATAATAATAATAATAATAATAATAATAATAATAATAATAATAATAATAATAATAATAATAATAATAATAATATATATTATTATATGTGCCAAGACTTTCTTAATAATAATAATAATAATAATAATAATAATAATAATAATAATAATAATAATAATATAATATAAACTACTTATGTGCCAAGACTTTCTTAATAATAATAATAATAATAAGCCTTAAGCGTCGCCGCTCTAATAATAATAATCAGAACGCTCACCCAGCCAACCAATCAGAACGCTTGAAGGTAACCAATAAAGCTACAGCCAACCAATCAGAACGCTCACACAGCCAACCAATCAGAATGAAGGTAACAGACATGATCTTAATATTATAGATGGTTTTACAATAACAACAATAATATTAATAGTAATAATAAAAATAATAATAATAATAATAATAATAATAATAATAATAAATAATAATAATAATAATAATAGTATAAGTAAGTAATAATAATAATAATAAGTAAGTAGTAGTAGTAATAAGTAATAATAAACTAGAAGTAGTAGTAGTAGTAGTAGCAGTAGTAGTAGCAGTAGTAGTAGTAGTAGTAGTAGCAGTAGTAGTAGTAGTTATTATTATTATTATTCAGGACGATTTATTCGACGCCGTACGCATAGCTAAGGCTAAAGTCAAAGGCGTCTAACAACCAAAAGAAACTTTAAACAGGTGTGTCTTCATGTTCTTCAAAAACGCTCCTGGCGAAGTCTCGTGACCACCCTTGGCAGGGTGTTCCACAGGATTGGGTTGCTTGTTGTAGTAGTAGTCGTCGTCGTCGTCTGTGAGGGGGTGGTCGATTAATTATGAATTTAAACACGTTAATCTAATCAATGATTCTCAATCATTCGAAAACATCCTCAGAACCAACGACCCACTCCCGAGCGAGGCAACCACGATTTTGAGGGCGCCAAATTTTCGAAGTGATAAATTTTTGATGATGATGCTCTGTTAAGTCTTTAGCAGAAATGATCAGCTACTTCAACCTACTATACTGTTCTTTACATAGAATTGAACTACAATACATATATTATTTAAAACAAGACGAGCAGAAGGCTTACGAATTTTTATGAACCGGCGCCTAGTTAGCCACCTGACTGCTTTTATGAATATTCATTTATAACGGTAGCACGGGTTAACGAAGTTAGAATATTGTGTTCAAATTCAGGTAACTTGATTACTTGGTATATTCAATCGAGAACACATGGCATTTGTGCTCCTTTTGTTTTGACAGTTTTGTCATCCGAAACCGCCGTCACGCCGTACCCTGGACGTTTAGGTTAACTTAAATAAAGACGATGGCTAGATTTTGACCGTTCACTCGAATGCAAGATATGATTGTATTGATTCAAATTCGATCGCCCGATGGGAGAGAGATAGGCCTATTATCTCAGTAGTAATTACTAATTGCGTGAATTTACTGTGATTAAGTAAACGATTCAACTACATTATGTAATAAGGTTACATAGTTTTTTCTAGACATATAAAGAAATATTCAGAGTAGGGAGGACGGGGTATTTTTCGCCTAGCGGGGAATTTCGGCCATGTCCATTCTGCGCCATCAATCGACAAGAGTGCAAAAATAAATTACTGATACCTCCCTTTAGGCCTATTAGAGTAATCATTTCTAAATTGCGATTATTAATATGGATTCCAAAAAGAAACTCTCCGATGCAGCAAATAGAAAGCGAAAGGCAGCTACTGTTGAAATTGCCTGGTAGGCCTTTTAACAGATAATTATAAAGATGTAACGGGATTAGAATTAGAAATCTCATCATTTAGAGTTTTATTTAAATCGAGTCTAATCAGTCTCTTAATCCAACGTGAAACTCTAAAGTTTAGTCATTTAAACCATCTCACGTTTCCCCAACATGACCATTTTCTTACGGATCTTGCCTACACTTCCTGTCAGTGTGGTCAGTGGAAAACGATCATTTTCCAGATTAAAATTAATAAGAATCTATTTGAGATCAACATCGCCCATGAAAGACTTTTTAAGTTGCATTAGAAAATGAACGTTCTAATTTGGACTTACTGTAACTGAACTAAAAGAGAGATTTGCTAACATGAAAGCCAGTAAAGCACAGTTGTTGTAGTCTACAATTTTTCTCTTTAAGGTAATTGTATTATTATTATTTTTTTAATTTTTTTATTACTACTACTACTATTATTAGCCTATATTGTATTATAACGAAGAAGTCCGTTATGTGTGCAGATCGTTTAGAAGATTGTTTATATTGAGTTCATATTGCCAATAGATTTATGAAGTTAAGATGTGTCCCGAGGAAACAGTTTTAAGCCGGGGGCATAAAAGACAGTTGCAATTGGCTAGCTCCGGCCCTGTCTAGAACTTTAGATGATGAAGACAATCTTAGTTTCAAGAGACAAAACCGAGCTTTGTTCGCGGACGTTCCAGTCTCTTGTATCTGCAGAAATCTGAATGGATGCTAACGAAAGACGTTAAGGTCTAGAGTGGTCTTACCTCTTCCACAGAGAGTCGATTCGTCGTCGTCGTCGTCGTCCTGACAACCCAGCTCCTTGACGGTGAACATGGCATATCGATACCTCATCACGGCGGCTCCCCCGGCCGCCGCCGCCGAGTCGGTCTGACTCAGCAGCAACCGCTGCTCGCGAGCACCGTGCTGTGCCGACGACGCGTGCCGGATCAGCGCCGTCCTCGTACCGCCGGCGAACCCGCAGACGGTGCACCGGTAGCACCACCGCGGCGGCGGCGGCGGCCTCCCCGTCGACCGACGACGCCGGAGGAGGAGATGGCGCCTCTCGCGCTCGACCAGGTAGGCGAAGACGCTCAGGTTGGCGGCGTGCTCGCGGTCCGAAGAGTGGATCTGCAGCTTGTAGACGCTGTTCGTGTCGTAGTCGCAGGCGTTACAGCGAACGGTGACGACGCTGCCGACGTTGGCGGCGGCGCCCAGGTGGCGCCAGTCGACGTTCGGACGACCTTCGCGCACGTGGTTGACGAACTGCAGGCGCTGGAGGTGCTTGTCGGTCTTGCAGTGCAGCTGGAAGTTGGCCTTCAGGTTCGACCGGTACTGGCAGAGGCCGCAGATGTAGGTTCCGGCGGCGACCACGACGATCCCTTCGGTCTCCGACCCGGGCCGACCGACGACGCGGTCCAGCTGCTCGTGCTGGTGGAGGGACTCGAGGGAGTCGGTACCGAAGTTGTTGCAGACCGTGCACTGGTAGAGCGTCGAAGGTTCCGAGTAATCGCCGCCGCCGCCGCTGCTGCTGCTGCTGCCGACCGCCGACCAATCCGATTCGACGGCGGCCCTCACCTGCTGCGGCCAGGTGAGGTCGACCGGTACGTCACAGGTGATGGCGCCCGCCGACGGTAGCGGAGGAAGGGCCGCCGGAGGAGGGAGGAGGCGGTAAGAAGACGGACTGATCGAAAGCGGCGAACGGTGACATGGCAGCCCATGGCATCCCTGGAAGCGTCATGACGGAAGAAGAGGAGGTGGAAGAAGAAGGTGCGTCCCTCGGTAGCATCGCCAGGTGATTCAACTGCATCTGTAGGTCGGCGGCCAACGACAGGGACTTCGTGCTCTGCTGCTGCTGCTGCTGCTGCTGCTGCTGCTGGATGACTAAGAGGTTGTGCGCGTGCTTTTCGCTCGTCATGTGGATGCGGAGATTTCGCGCCACGTTCGTCTCGTAGTTGCAGACGTCGCAACGCCACGGCGCCTTCGCCGCCCGATTCCGCCTGAAGACGCACGCCTCCCCCGCCGCCCCCGCCGACGAGGACATGTTCACGGTCGATGACGACGACGACGACGGTGGAGGTGTCGGCGGCGTCATCGGCGATCGCGCAACCCTCGTCCCACCCCCACCGCCGCCGCCGCAGCCCGTGACGTTCTGGATGTCCTGGACGTTGTTCATGTGACGGTCTGACTGCATGTGGATGCTGAGGTTGCCCTTGGTGGTCGTCGAGTAGTTGCAGACGTCGCAGCGGTACGGCTTGTAGCCGCACGTGTACGCCTCGCCGCGGGCGAGACGCGGGTGCGGCTGGCCGCCGATGCAGTAGCCGCAGTGGGCGTCCGTGTCCGGGTGCTTCTCGCGCATGTGGATCTCGAGCGTCTCCTGGTACTTGTAGTGCCAGTTGCAGCGCGGGCATTTCAACATCTTGCACGAATTCCGCGCCTGCTGCTGCTGCTGCTGCCCCGCCGCCGCCGCAAGTTGGTGACCGTAGGAGGAGGAGGAAGAGGACCCCATCGACTCCAGGTCGTCGCAAGCGATCGCGGTGTTGCCGTCCACCCTCATCAACAGCTCTCGGCTGTCGGGGTGGTCGAGAGCCCCGCCGCCGCCGCCCTGGTGACCTCTTCGGTCCTGCGGCGGCGGCGGCGGCGGCGGCGGCGGCGGCGGCTGGACGAAGCCGGGTCCGACGACGGGTTGGAACGCTTCCGGACGCGACCGACAACAAGAGATTAGGTTATGTTTTTTGGACAAATGAGGTTCAGGGCAGCATTCAGCACTAGCGGGTTCAGTGTTCCTGAAAACGGAGTCGAATCTCAAACTGCTGCTGCTGCTGCTGCTGCTGTTGGGCACCGCGACGGTGTATGCACCGCCTTCGTCGAGTCTTTCGTCTGGAAGGCGGCTCGTGTTTAGAAACGTGGAGGGTTTTTCAGGTCCGTCGTCGGGTAATACCCTCTTATCTTCGTCGCTCGTCGTTCGAAGTTCTGCAGAATTTTCCCGACTTCCGCCGGCGCCGGTCGACTGCGTCGTCGTTCGGTTCTGTTGCCGCCGTCCTGCGGTGCTCGGTCCGTCCGGAGGACTCGGACGATGACCGCCATTCTGTGAGACGTCGACTTCTACCGACGAATGTCTGCGGCGACAGTGAGTCCGGCGATCGATCGATTCGCCGCCACCCGGTGCCGTTTGCCCCTTTCCCTCCGTCGCCGTCACGGTCGGGCGATGAAGGCTTACAAGCGATCGCACGGAGACGCGTTCGACGCGACTTATGACCGGTCGAGACTCGCCGTCGACGCTCAGCAGAAGATTCGGACTCCACCTGGCGGCGGTGGGCGGCGGTGGGGCCGCTCGGCCAGTCGGGCAGCGCCGCCGACTGCCTCACGCCGTGCACGGCAAAGGCGTGCGAGAGGAAGGTCCCCGGTCGGTCGAACTGGAGACAGCAGTGAAGACAGACGAGCAGCCGCGGCTGGTTCGACCGCACCGCGTCGCCGCCGTCGACCTTGACGGTCATCGCGTCCATCCGTTCGACAACATCCGTCCCCGTGGTCGCCGGGTCTTCGTTCGTCGGTCCAGGTTCGTGACCGTTTCCCATGAAATCGCCGGCGGCGGCGGCGGCGGCGTTCCGGTAGCGGACGATCAACAGCGACTCGCCTCCGCTATTCTGCTCCGGAATTCCACCGACGCGGACGTGAATTACCACGTGATCCGGGTGCTGGAGAGGCGTTCCATTACCATCCGTTTCTCCTCCATCCTCCTCTCTCGTCCTCCTCTGTCACGCTGTTAGCAAAGATCTCGGACGTGAGATCGTCGATTTCTCGTTCTTCGAGAGATCCGTCGAATATCAACGTAACTCCACGGCGACTGATCACTCGAACGATGCCTCTGGCGGCAGTTCCATCGTCCTGTAGAGTTTCTTCTGCGACAGAATCCGCGTCTTTCTCTTCCTCCGCCTCCTCTTCCTCCCCTTCCTCCTCCTCCTCCTCCTCCTCCTCCTCCTCGTAACATAGTGTCTTGTCTCTGGAAAACCCGAAAGGAAATGCCGGATTGTTCGTCGATTCTATCGAAGCGCCGTTGTGAACATTCGCTGTCGCAACAGCGACGCTGTTCTTGTTCCTCCGCTGTGATCCAGTTTCGTAGTTTGTACACGCAACGGACTGGACGGGGGATAAGGAAGAGGAGGAGGAGGAGGACGAGGAGGACGAGGGGGACGATAACGACGTTGTCGAAGCCTTGACGGTGGCGGCGGCGGCGGCTGCTGCAGTCGGTCCATGACTGTACCCGGAGTAGGTTGCTGCGTTCATCGTAAGTCTCGACCGGGTGTCGTTCATCGGCTGTGTTCTGTCGGGTTCCACGGACAGCAGCTGAGGTGGTTTCTCCGAGCCGCAGTGCTGCTGCTGCTGCTGCTGCGAGGATGAGGAGGAGACATCGCGGAAGCGCTGACCGGAGACAGAGCAGCCGGACGAGGATCCGGTCGTCAACCGCAGGGCGCCGCCGCCGAAGGGCAAACGACCGGGCAAAAAGGAGTC
>CM030837.1:16259724-16262224 GCA_018105865.1 Metaphire vulgaris
GCCTTTCATCGTCCAATCAAGTCCTGTCTTAAGTTTATAATTTAATCATTCGTTCCAATCAAGCTCTCGTTACACATTCGAAAGTATCCAGGCACTACCGGTAAATGAAAATACTATCAAGATATCCTTCACACATCACACTTTCTATCGCTGTCTAATCTAGACTAAAAATAGACAGAATATTTAGACATATTTCATTCTTCTAAATAAGCAATACTTATATATATATATATATATATACTGTATATATACATATATTATATATACAAATATACATATATATTCTTCTAAATAAGCATTGTGAATATATATACATATACATTATATATACATATATATATATATGCATAGTTACATACACATTTATACATATGTACACATACACATATACACTTAAATACAATATATAATATAATAATATATTTATACATAGGCACGGATATACACACTTCACACACACACACACATATATATCATATGTTGTGAGGTCTAAATAGGCCTACCCCAGGATTTAAACTGTATTACTAATCCTGCTCGGAGGGGTTGTGCGATCCCCCTCCCCTACCTCTCCCCAGGGGCAGACGAGGAAAAGTGTTCTTCCCACATTAGGACGGATTCCACAAAGACGATATCAAAGCATCGGGTTTCCACTGTAATAACAACACCGGGCAAACTTATTAAATTGCTATTTTCCTGCGACGCTCCTATACAACAGGACTAGAACGAGAAACCCATTGAGAGACAATGAGCACAGCGCCTATAGCGGTGGATGGCTCTCATCACTTGGGTCGATCAGCATCATTCAGGCAGCACTATAATGCGCTATATCAGAGGCGGCGTATATTAAAAACATTTTCAAGGAGAGGCTAAAGACTTCGTTGTTCCGCACTATAGTTATGAACTTTAACTGTGTAATGTGTTCAAGCAGTCCACCTGTGGACGAGTCACCACAAAAATCTGAACGTTACTTACTTACTTACTTACTTACTTACTTACTTACTTACTTAAAGTAAAGAACTAAACTGTTTCAATATAAAAGGACAATAAGAATGCAAAAAATTAAAATACTGTTGTTGATCCTATTGGTATATTTTCGCACTGTGCTGGAGGCATTTTTAAGTCTTACTCGCTAATGTTACTCGGAGGGGTTGTGCGATCCTACCTACCCTACCTCTCCCCAGAGGCAGACGAGGAAAAGTGTTCTTCCCACATTAGGACGGATTCCACAAAGACGATATCAGTTACAGATACCGATATCAGATACAAAGACTATATCCACCAGCTTACTCGGTATGTCCTGGATTGCATCGGTGAAATTTTTATTAAACAGGAAAACACAGTATGCTGGACATATAATGCGTGGTTCAAGCACAGAACAAGCAAAAGTCCTATTAGAGGGCAGATATGAGGGAAACAGGGCCAGAGGAAGACCTAGAAGAGACTGGCTGGACGACGTTAAGGAATACATACAGGAAAAAACTACGGAAGACTAAAAAGGATTGCTGAAGACAGAACGAAGTGGAAACAACACATGACCGTCAACCTTCAGATATGAAGATGACACGTGATGATGATGATGATGATGATGATGATTGAAGTTTCATTTGGTTCGAAGTTATTTTTGGAATTTGAATAATTATTGCCATTATTTTGCTCGTTCTGCTATACCGTTGCAGAAAATAATTAATTTAACAGTTACTGCAGAGTCTAGATTTTCTATTATAATAGTTAGTTAGTTATATATTTTTAAAAACCTTTGACAGCTTAACACACATTGTATATTCGCCGCGAGAATGACAGATTGAAAAAAGCAAAACCATGCAGAACGAAAATATCAATAACTGAAAACGAATCCAGCGAAAGCATAATGTCCACCATAGACTGCCACCCGTTTGTCCGGCGGCCGGACACCCTGGATCTGACCTGGATCTTAAATTATTTTGATTTGGTGTGCCATCGGCTGATGCTCCCGTGCATTATGAAGTGGCGCTATAGAAGTTTAAGACTAGATTAGATTAGATTCCATCGATGTTTTTGTTGGATCGTAAAAGTGCGCTGATGTTATTGTGTTATCTTCTGTTCAAAGCATTCGACATTGGGAACACAGCGTCCATCTGCAAGAGACCAGGTCAGTTAATAGACCGATCCAATTGCAGAAGGAAAAGACAAAAGACTCCGTGGCTAAACACCAAGCAGTCATCAGGGGCGTAGCCAGGAATTTGATTTGGGGTATGATGTGATTTGGGGAGGTATAAATCTGTAAAAACTTTAAAAATTCTCAAAAACATTAAAATTTTTAAGGTAGTCTGATTTGGGGTATATACTATACACCGATATACAAAAACACTAAACTGTCATTCTGTTAAGATTAGTGTAGTTTAAATTTTTCTTGCGCTATTTTAAGATAGGAAGTTGAACTGTAGAATGACGCGCCTGAATTTTAGTTTGTAGCGGTGGAAATCCGACTCCTGTCAGAATTTGACGGCATTTTGTCGGAAGA
>CM030837.1:16267224-16322224 GCA_018105865.1 Metaphire vulgaris
AATGTGCTTGGTCAGGGCATTTAATAAAAACGTGGTTCTAATGACGAGAATGGTCAAAGGAATGATTAATTATCATAAAGCAAAAGAAAAAACCCAGTGACGATTAGAACCGGGGAAGTGGGCCAAGGGCCGTCGCCTTCGCCCCTTAAACAAAGAGGACGAGCGCGAATATTAGGGGGGGTGGAGGTAAAGGTCCGCTGCCACACCCCTTCCTGAACGCTGACCCCGGCTGAGAGCACAATCGCCGTGATTGAAGCTGGTCAAGCACGTTGTCGATAACAAGGAGTCGAAGAAGGAGAGGGTGCGAACTCCACCGCCCCACCTCGCCCCATCCCACCATCCTTCCGACCTCTGTCCTTTGTCCCGTCCGACCTTCCAACATCTAATTATAGTGGATCCTTTGAAGAACATAATTAGGAAATTTTCTGCTGCAAATTCAAAATGAGTCAGAAAAAGGAAATGGACAGACAGACAGACAGACAGACAGACAGACAGACAGACAGACAGACAGACAGACTGACAGACAGACTGACAGACTGACAGCATACAAAGACGGTAAATATAACCGAATGGATGACAAGGAAGAAAATTTAAAGGAAAAACGAAAGGAGAGATAATGAACATCCAAAAACCGTAAATGGAAATGCCCTGCAATCGACAAAAGCAATAGAAACAGTCTCTCTCTCTCTCTCTCTCTCTCTCTCTCTCTCTCTCTCTCTCTCTCTCTCTCTCTCTCTCTCTCTCTCTCTCTCTCTCTCTCTCTCTCCGTCTCTGTCTGTCTTTCCGTCTCCGTCTCTGTCTCTCCGTCTCTGTCTCTGTCTGTCTGTCTGTCTCTGTCTCTGTCTCTGTTTCTGTTTCTGTCTCTGTCTCTGTCTCTGTCTCTCTCTCTCTCTCTCTCTCTCTCTCTCTCTCTCTCTCTCTCTCTCTCTCTTTCTCTCTCTCTCTCTCTCTCTCTGTAGAGCGCCAGGCATGAAACCGGGAGCTGTTCTACGGACCCGGGTTCAACACCACCTCAGTCCACCTGGGCGGTCAGAGATTTTATTTCTCGGCAGTCACATGTCCGCCGGAACCAGACACCAGGGCTTTGGCGGGGGGGGGGCAAATTGACTTGGCTGGAGGGGAAGAGACACCGTTCAGTGCAAAAATCTGTGTCCGTGCTGGGATTTGGGGGTGGAGTTTTTGATTTCAGGGAGAATCTCCCTCTATCAAGTCTGCATGAAACACTGGCCGGAACGCCTGCGGGATGTATCAAACTCCAATGTGCCTTGATATGTTAGCGGTGACAGACTCTGAAGCTGTACACTGTACAGTAAATGCCTACAAAGAAGGGCGGCTATAATAAATACCCGACAAAGCAGCTGCACACAACTATAAAAACGCGTGAATCAATCGGTTGGTCACAAGTACACAGGACAGGACAGGTCACCGTCACAGGACAGGACAGCACAGGACAGCACAGTACAGAACAGGACAGCACAGGGCAGGACAGAAAGGGTTTCTGGACTATAAAACTTCTGCAAAAAGTCAATTTGTGAGAAACCATGCAGCTTACAAGAGCGCTTACGAAATTCACGAGAAAATCGGAGAATTTACATTACAAAAGGGAAAAAGTAGACATACGGGGCTACATCTAGGGATACCGACAGATAAATTGACGAATACGACCGGCCAGTTCAACGCTGCAGAACGTTCACAGATACGAAAACAACAAACAGTATATATTATAAAATCAACTGAATGTTATCACATTTTCAGCATATGAAATTGGAAACCGGGCTATGTGGGATAGCATCGATAAAAATCGATAGTGATGTTCTATACGAGTGAGAGAGAGAGAGAGAGAGAGAGAGAGAGAGAGAGAGAGAGAGAGAGAGAGAGAGAGAGAGACAGAGACAGACAGACAGACAGACAGACAGACAGACAGACAGAGACATACAGACAGACAGACAGACGGCGAAAGAGCCGCGAAAAAACATATTCGACGCGTCATATCATCGCCTGTATGCGCTATTCGATTTCTCACCGCTGGCCTAGGTCACCGCGCATGCGCATTGAGGGCGGAGACCGATTAGGAGAAAAGGTTATTCTGAGCGTTTCGCCGTCGACAAGAAATATAATTAATTAAGACTCGGGCTGTTAACGATTAACCGCTAAGATAACTAATTGATAAGAAATTTCTGATCGATTACAAATTTATTTCCTGCCGATTTTAGCCGTAGTCGTTTACATCAAATAAATAAATAAATAAATAAATATATATACAATTCAACAGATAGGCCTATTCATATATATATATATATATATATATATATATATATATATATATATATATCAGAGGCGTAGCCAGGAATTTGATTTAGGTATAAATTTGGGGTTATACATATTGTTATGTGTATTATATATTAATTTAATATAATATATTATATATAATATAATAAAACTATATATAATGTAATATATATTATATATGCTATATATATGCTATATATATATATATATGTTATGTATACTGTTATATATACTGATTTTTGGATACAATTACCGATATACTCTCCGTCGTTGTGACCCTGATATGCACAGAGAAAAATTTGTGTAACGTTACGACGAATTTAAGTGTAAATATTACCTTAGTCGAGTAACCTACGTGTAACTTTGCACCAGCTTACACTGAAAGTGTATCGGAAATTTTTTTGTGTAACGTTACGACGAATTTAAGTGTAAATGTTACCTTAGTCGAGTAACCTACGTGTAACGTTACACCAGCTAACACTAAAAGTGTTTCGAAAATTTTTTGTGTAACGTTACGACGAATTTAATTGTAAATGTTACCTTAGGCGAATAAAATACGTGTTACGTTACACCTGGTTACACTGAAAGGTATATGAGAAAAAATTTTCATAACGTTAACGTTGGATTTAGGTGTAAATGTCAACTCAGTGGAGTAACCTACGTGTTACGTTACACATGGTTACACTGAAACGTACATCTTAGTAAACTTAGCAAGATTTAAAGTGTAGCGTTACGATGGATTTCATTGTAAATGTCACCTCAGTCGAGTAACCTACGTGTTACGTTAGGGGTCGTCCATAAATTACGTCTCGCGATTTTGGCATTTTTTGACCCACCCCTACGAGACGTTACGTCACAAAACGTTTATATATATATATATATATATATATATATATATATATATATATATATATATATATATATATATATACAACGTAGCTCCAATCCAATATCCAAATAGCCAAAAGGTGTACATTTCAACAAATATTTCTAAATCTATATTCTGCTGTGGCTGTACTAAATAAATTCACCAATTATCATGTTGAGTGCGCGTGTGTGCGCGCGCGTGTTTGTGTGTGTGTGACTTTGTAATTTAATGGGCCTTTTAAGCTATAGATATGCTATAAATTTTAACAGGAGTTTAAAATAAATGTATACCCAGCCACTGCGCAAGTCTGCAGGAAAGATGAGCGATCGGATCAAGTGGGGGCGGGGGTGGCGGACGGGACGGGATATTTAGCGCGTTGGGGGTCGCTTACGGGTGTCTTGAGTGCATTTTCCACGAGAGAACGGTCTGTTAAGTTACTTACAAACAGCAGCCTTTTTGTTCCGATAAAATCGAGGCCCGCCTATGTCTCGTATAAACAGAACGCGTGGACCACAGGCATTTGAATCATCATCATCATCATCATCATCATCATCATCATCATCATCATCACCACCACCACCACCATCATCATCATCATCACCATCATCATCCTCAGAACAATCTGGCATCGAATAAAGCGAAGACGAAGGTGAGGCACTATAGCGCTGTTCTAGAGTATAAACGATCATCGTATATAGTATATAAGAGTATATAGACCAACTGCAGTCAGCAGCAGAAGCAGAAGCAGACAGTCCTATCTCTCCTATCTGGATCCGTAAGGCGAATTATTCCGCGATCATCAGCCACCATGATCCAATTATTGCGGTGGATAGTCCCAGGTGCCTGATGCCGGGGGGGTGGCGGGGAGTGGGAGTGGGGGGAGGGATCGCTGATAGTGCTCGTCGAACCTGGTCGAGGCCTGCATGCGTGGAGGAGAACATTATTGGTGGTGGGGTGGCGGGGCGGGGGAGTCGCGCACCTGGCGGCCGGTTCTGGCGGCGCGCCGTTTGGTTTTTACGCTCTCCGACGATGTGCGGTGTGGCGGCGCCGACTTGGAAGTTCATTCACGGTCTCGATTGTTGGTCGTCGTCGCTGCTGGGTTGTCGCGGTTACCGGGGGTTGCCAGGATTTTGAGATACAAGACTCTCGTGCATGCGCTGCTGGTGAAAGAGACTCGCTGCTGCAGCTGCTGCTGCTGCTGTGATTAAGGAAACGAGCTTCAATTAAGTAATCCAAAGGTAAAAGGTCAACGGAACTGCGTGGGACAGAAAAAAACGAACCAGTGTTAACGGTTATCGAAACAGAAACCTATTGAATCTCGACTGATACATAGGCCTCTGAAATAATAATAATAATAATAAGAAGAAGAAGAAGAAGAAGAAGAAGAAGAAGAAGAAAAGAAGAAGAAGAAGAAGAAGAGGAGGAGGAAGAATAATATGGTTTAGAATGGTTCACTAGGGGCTGTGCCGTGTGAGAACCACTGCGTTTCACCCATTATTTCTTTTTTGCCCTCTTGTCCTCTTGTGGGTATGTTCCTGTTACTCTCCTTCTTTGTCTTCTTGTCGTTGCATCTATAAATAAGAATTTTCATTAATTATTGACAATTGCAATTTCACTCTTTTGTGCCGTGAACTCTTTGAACTGTCTTCAACTGGGATCATCGGTTCTTGGTCTCCTATTCGCTCTAATAGATATCTCTGTATCTTTTCAACCAGTTCAGTAGGTCACTAACGTAACAAGTGACACTAACAAATAACACCACTTCGAAGTGGAATGGAGACTGACGAATCTGGAAAGACCAACATGTGGAATACCTAAAATATCGCCCAAAGGCTGGGCTTCTTATTATCGCTCGCCGTGCTTTTATTCAATTCTTACAGCTTTCGTTTCCTGTTATCTTTCGACGTGTCTTGCATTCCATTGGAAAGCGCTTGAATCAACGAAGGGCTGGATTGGTTGGATATGATCGAATCATCCCCGTCAGTTCCTCTTCGTGAGTTTCTCTTCGTGAGTTTCTCTCCGCCAGTTTCTCTTCGTGAGTTTCTCTTCGTGAGTTTCTCTTCGTGAGTTTCTCTTCGTGAGTTTCTCTTCGTGAGTTTCTCTTCGTGAGTTTCTCTTCGTGAGTTTCTCTTCGTCAGTTTCTCTTCGTGAGTTTCTCCTCGTCAGTTTCTCTTCGTCAGTTTCTCTTTCTAGGTTTTTCGGCACTTTGATTCCCTTGGATCCTTTCCCATTAGGACAGCGACTCTGGAGTAGATGTTGTTAGATCTGTAATCGTGTCATTTGCCCCCGACCGTTAACATGTGCGCGTCTCACTGGATACTGCGATGTCTCGCTTTCTGTCTCTGTGTTTCTCTATGTCGGTGTATGTTTCTTTGTCTCTACCTCTGCCTCTGTCTCTGTCTTTATCTGTCTCTGTCTCTCTGTCCATTTGTCTGGCTCTGTCTCTGTCTCTCTGTCCATCCATCTGTCTGTCTCTGTCTCTGTCACTGTCACTGTATATGTCTGTCTGTCTGTCTGTCTGTCTGTCTGTCTGTTTGTCTGTCTGTCTGTCTGTCTGTCTGTCTGTCTGTTTCATTTCCAACCGCATATAATCTCGTCGTGGAGGCGAATCAGCTTCGGGCCCGTGCATCGTCTTCGGTCGGGTGTCGTCCGTGCTTAACAAATTGCGCGAATTAAACGGCGCCTATCGCCTCGAGTGTCTCCGTCACGATCTGTCTTTTCTCCGCTGATTTATTTCCTAAGTTCAAAAACGTGTCAATTTACGGAGCATAGCACAGATCGATGCTGCAAATCATCCCTTCTTCTTCTTCTTCTTCTTCTTCTTCTTCTTCTTCTTCTTCTTCTTCTTCTTCTTCTTCTTCTTCTTCTTCCTCCTCCTCTGTTTCTTCTTCCTCTTCTTCTTCTTCTTCTTCTTCTGCTTCTTCTTCCTCGTCCTCCTCCTCATCAGCATCAGCATCATCATCACCATCTTTTTCTTCTTCCTGCTCCTCCTCCTGCTCCTCCTCCTGCTCCTCCTCCTGCTCCTCTTCTTCTACTTCTTCATCCTCTTCCTCCTCTTTTTCTTCCTCCTCCTCCTGCTCCTCTTCTTGTTCTTTTGTTCTTGTTCTTCTTCTTGTTCTTGTTCTTGTTCTTGTTCTTTTCTTGTTCTTGTTCTTTCTTGTTCTTCTTCTTCTTCTTCTTCTTGTTCTTCTTCTTCTTCTTCTTCTTCTTATATCGCAGTCCAGAGGCCACTGCAGAGCCACCATCGTGAAAGCGCCTCAGACGGAGAGCAGTTTGACTCCGGCCCGACGGCGGGAAGGCGTTGGCGTGGGGTCATTAGCGAAATAAAATGGGGACGGAGACGGGTCGATCTGCCGGCAAATCTGCCGACAACCTCTTTTCCTGCTCATCGGGGCGCACGAGAGAGGGAAACGCGCGTTGTCAGCGGCTCTCACGAAGAACAGAAAGAGATTATTCATGCCGCACACAAAACATTCGACCCTGCGGGTGTGTGTGTGTGTGTGTGTGAGGGGGGGTACAAGTGTTCTGTATTCACGCATCGAGGGACAGAGGGGGTGCTGCTGGTGAGTGTACATAAAAAATATCCGCCTCGCACTGTGTACACGCGTGCACTGTCTACACTTCGTTGATACCCGATACGCTGATATATAATGTAATTAATCTAATTTATATAGCGCTTGTGTTACTTAATTCCTACAAGTTAGCACTTTTTTCATCCTCAACGATCCTTTTCCGTCCTGTCCTGTGTTCCCGTGACCAAGTGACCAACCGCTCAGTGACCGTGTTTTGATAATTGTGTGCAGCTGCCTTGTCAGGCATTTAATTTATTATAGGGTTCTTCTTGGTATAGACAGCTACTACAGCTTAGCGGCCTATCGTCGCTAGCATATCAGAGCACAGCGAACCTTCATACATTGCACCGGCCATTTTATCTTCTATTCCGTGCCGGCGGACGTGTGACTGCTCGAGAAGTAAAATCTCTGACCGGCCGGGGGTTGAACCCGGGTCGGTAGAACATCTCCCGGTTTGAGAACTGACGCTCTATCGAAAGCGCCACCAAGGCAGAGCAACACCGGTGTAGCGGCACATAAGTGCAGGGCTTTTTTTGTAAAAAAATATTTTCCGGAAGGCAACAGTCTGGTTAGGGTTAGCAACCCTAACCCTAACAAAATCATCAGCCATGTCACATTTGTAATCAGAAATTTGAAAAATGATACGGGCAATAGATATAGTTCTAAATTTTCTATTTAATACTTTAATTTTGCCAAAAAAAGTCTTCGGATTTTCCGGAACGCGGTCCGGATTTTCCGGAACGCCGTTCCGCCTCGTTCCGGCCCAAAAAAGCCCTGCATAAGTGAATGCTAAGAATTAGGCCTACTGCAGCAACAACAACAATAGCATAGTAATATTAGCCATGTATAGACGAGAGTGTAACACCGTTAAACAGGGCGTAGCCAGGAATTTGATTTTGGTATAAATTTAAAATATATTGCATGCTATATATTACATAATATATATATACATATATGTTATATATTACATATGCTATATATATGTTATATATACTGTTTTTATATATACTGATTTGGGGGTATATATATACAGATATACCCTCCCGTCGCTACGCCCCTGCCGTTGTACCTGTTATACATAAACACATGATATGATAGTCATATTTTGGACGTAGCATAATCTTGAAAATCAAAGTTGCCAGTATTTCCACCTTCTTTTATTCGGAATTCACGCATACTTGTGAAAAAAAATCATCAAAATATCACAATTTTCCTCAACATTATAATACCAGATTTGCAAATATATGCAGAGGTTCTCGTCACTCTGACGGGGTGGAAGGGGTCGAGAGTGGGGACAATAACCTTAATAATAAATAGCTCCGAGAATACATTGGACAAAAATATTTCAGTTGCTAAATAAATCCAGAGCCTGGCATAAGACGGCCCAGGGCCAGCTGGTTCTACGGCGTGGGCGCCACAGTTAGATAACGTAATTAGCCGATTAGAATAGAAAAAGCGAGCACTCATTTGCTGGTGCATACCCAAAATACATGTACTATCGTCGATTTGACAGGATTAAATGCACGAAAAACATCAGCCATCAGGTTTACGGGCTATATAAGGCCCCAATATATTGGGCTCTCCGAAATACTACCAAGTAGGCCTTTTTGTATACCAGAGGCGTCATTCGGGGGGGCTGGGGAGGGGCCGTGGCCCCCCAAGGAAATGAAAATATTAATTTATAATGTATTAATGTGCAAAAAATATTGCAAAAATTGCCAAAAAATGTCAAAAAATTGCAAATTTTCCAACATTGGTCCTAAAATTTGCCAAAATTGCTCAAAATTTGCCAAAAATTGCAATAATGCCTAAAATTTGCCAAAATTTGCCCAAAATATGCCAAAATTTGTCAAAAAAATTTGCAAAACAATTTTCTCGCCCCCAAGAAAAGTGTGAAATGACGCCACTGTTGTATACAGACCCGCCAAGAGCATTTCCGGGCGCCCGTGCAGAAGGGCAGTCAACGGGTCCCTAACAAATGTGAAAAACTGATGATAAACTTTTTTTTGCTTGTCAGTCTTTTTCATAATGTTCATACACAAGACCGTTAGACCGACCCGGGCCCCATACAGGTCGCCGGGCCCCTGTGCATAGGCCCTCATCTGCTCCCTCTCTCGGTGGGCCTGCTAGTATAGCAACATAACAATGCCGCACTGACCAATGTCTTTTTCTTACCTGAGCTACCGCGCGGTACCTAAAGGTATTGGCAGAGAGAATGGCAGCCAAGTTATTTCATGCTCTTACGTCTTGCTGTCAGTTCAAGTTTTTTAGGCGCAGTTTTTGCGGATACAGTATTTAATTGACTTTTTAAACATGTAATTTAACTCTGACACTATAGGCCTATACAGTACATTAATCTTCCAAATTCAGACTGACTGTCTTAGTCATATTTCATATATCGAAATTCCCCGAGCCGACCGACCGATCCAGTGCCGATTAATTATTTGTCTAAGTCTAGTAACCGCAGCAGACAAACACGCAGCCTAGTTATACTAATGGCAAAATGCAGGTCTACAGTACGCTGTCAAAATACTGCCATGAAACAATAGGTTACTTTGGGGGCTGTCCATTAATTACGTCGACAACTTAGGGAGAGGGGTTTTAAAAATTTTGACAGTTGTTGAGAGAGGAGGGGTGGGGTGGGGGATCAAGAGAAGTTGACGTCAACAATTTCACTTTTTACAAATAATCAAAAACTAGGAAATTTCATGGAATACTACTTATTACAATGGAAAGAGGTATGACAAAAAAGGTCATCAACACCACATTTTGACACTCGATGAGCAAAAAGGGAAAAATGGTCATCACCGCAAAAAATAATAACCTTGTTATTGGGACCTGTCATTGATCGGGGGGGGGGTCAAACGTTTTTGACATAATTATGGGGGGGAAAGTTGGAAAGTTGTCATAAATCCGGACTCGTCTAGTTGTTCAGAATGAGTGCACTAAAGTATGGGGTCACTGGGGGGCCAGGCATGCAACAGGGGCACGGGCCCCGGGGCCCCCGGAGGAGCCGCCTCTGCTACATGGTATCACTTTGGTCAATCCTTTTATCCATAATTCTTGAAGGGGAACATAATTCTTGTAGCCTATAGATCATTGGGTGCGATTTTCGAAAAGCGAAAGAAGAAATATTTTTGCTTTCATACTGTTTTTTAAAGATTATTCAATAACGAATCGCGTTAATCATCTTATTTTCTATTTATTAGTACATGTATTTACTTACATGCCTACTTACTGACTTATCCCGCTGAATTCACTAATCGAATTATTTATTTATCAGCGACTTCGTCTGAATTTCTCCCTTAAGGCCAACGGTAAGTGTTGGCTGGCAATTACCCTTCTAGGACGCTGAAAAAAATCGGCATCAAGAAGCAAATGGGGTTCCACCGCTGCCATCGTCAATAAGAGGCCCGAACCAGGTCATTCCTTCGGAGGCAGACAGGTCCGAATCGACCAACAGCTACCGGACATTGGACAGGTCCGAATGGGTGTCGATTTTTCAACCTCCGAGTTTAAGACTTGGTTCAGGCCCCTTGTTAGGCTAACGACGTCGTCTGCAGTGCTTCTACTCAGACAAAATGGAAAACTGCACCCAATGCACAGATAAGATAAGGCCGTTAATTAGTAGTAGTAGTCGTCAAGGGATATCTTAACTGGTTGCCACGCTGCTCGAGATAGACGGAGGGGTGGGTGAGGTGGGGGTGGGGTGGCGAAGTGCAAGCTCCCACAGCAGTTCGTCCAATTGGATTAATGAGCACATTTGAAAGCGAGTTCCAAGGTCTCCAAGTGGCAAGAAATTGGACAAGAAGTTCTGAACATGAGCAAGAATGCAATTAAGAGGTACCTGAGTATTGGGCCCCAAAGCAGCGGCGGCTCCAGGATTTGACAAGTGGGGGGCCTTTGGGGTGGCAACTTCTAAGCGTGGGGCCAACTATTTTCCATAAACCTGGACTAGTCTATAGTGGCTTAGAATGATTGCGCTAAAGTATGGGGCCACTGGGGGTCAGACATTCGATAGGGGTACGGGGCCCCGGTCTCTATCTGTGGAGCCGCATCTGCCCAAAAGAGGGATTCAGTTGGGCGCGTAACCTCCACTCGTCTTTTTAAAATTTCTCAGCCCTCTGAAAACATTTCTTGAGCTGCGTGAATTGAAAAAGCAAGAGCTTTATGTTTCATCCGAGTTTTAAAACTCGAATTCGATTAAATCGATCAATTCAACGCATCAACAAAACTCGTTGTTTATCTGTTGAAGCTACACTTTCATTATCATAATACACAAGTCACAACCCCGAATTGCTTCAACGGCAGTCTCCGATTAGCAGGGCAGAGGCCCGGGGTGGGTGGGGTGGGGGTGGGTGGGTGGGTTGTACCCTGGTTCCTGGATTCCGTGACCAGAGTCGGCGACGAAAAAGTTATCCGTATCGCCCGACAGTTGACGAAATATTTTAGACTATTAGGGGAACGCGGAGCCAGCTGTGATAACGTCATTTCGGGCAAATAACATGAAAATAAGATAAAACAATACGGAAAATAATTAATCCATTGCATGCAAGGCCCGGGAAAGGGCGAGCTGCTCAACCCGGTTTTGGCTTTAGTTAGACCGGGAGGGGGAAGCAGGTAGACAGACGAGCAGATAAACGGATGAGCAGACAGACAGGCAGGCAGACAGGTAGACAGATGAACAGATAGACAGGCAGACAAACAGGCAGACAGGCAGGCAGACAGGTGAACAAACAGACAGACATACATACATACAGACAGGCAGGCAGACAGGCAGACAGGTGAAATGATAGACAGACAAAAGGTTTTAAGGTCACACGCTTCATCACAAAATCACAGAGAGAGAGAGAGAGAGAGAGAGAGAGAGAGAGAGAGAGAGAGAGAGAGAGAGAGAGAGAGAGAGAGAGAGAGAGAGAGAGAGAGAGAGAGAGAGAGAGACAGAGACAGAGACAGAGACAGAGACAGAGACAGAGACAGAGACAGAGACAGAGACAGAGACAGAGACAGAGACAGAGATAGAGAGATACAGAGACAGAGACAGACAGAGAGAGATTGATGAACTCGTCGTCATCATCTTCCACGTCGACGTCATCGCCACGTCATTCTATGACGTAAGAGAACAAATCACAGCTTCAACGTAGACCACCATTTGAGCGGTTCGTAAAAAGTTCTTCTCCTTCCTCGCTCCTGCTCCTTCTCCTTCTCCTTCTTCTCCTTCCTCCCTCCTCCTGCTCCTCCTCCTCCTCCTCTTCCTTCTCCTCCTCGTTACACGAGACTTTAAAGCGTAAGGCGCACTTTGGCACTTAATTGCCGACCACTGAGCGAATAGTGGCACTTTCATCTGCGTTTATCCATGCACTGATTATCAAGCAGGGCACACATTAAGTGCAGTCGGAAGAACGGAGTTCCGTCGCAGCAGCAGCAGCAGCAGCAGCAGCAGCAGCAGCAGCAGAAGCAGCAGCGGCAGCAGCAGCAGTTTAATGGATTTTCGAATAGGTGTTCCTTGGTTCTTAAAGAAAAATGCTCCTTCTCCTGTTTCAGCCGAATTGTATGAAGACGATGATGATGATGATGATGATAATGATGATGATGATGATGATGATGATGATGATGATGATAATAATAATAATAATAATAATAATAATAATAATAATAATAATAATAATAATAATGCAGGTTATTTATATACTAAATATTACTGCGTCCTTACATCTGCCTTATGTATATTCTGATCTAAACGCGAAAACTGGTCCTACTTTTGTCGAGAGAGAGAGAGAGGAGGTGGAGAGAGAATTAACTTGTTATGACGCAGTTAGGAAGAGCTCTGGAAAAAGCAGAAGAGGAGAGAGAGGGGGAGGGAGGGAGAGAGAGACAGACCGAAAGAAACAGAGACAAAGATAAGTGCGCGCATGTTGCAGAATTAAGAGGCCATGCGCGCCTCTCTCTCTCTCTCTTTTCTCTCTCTCTCTCTCTCTCTCTCTCTCTCTCTCTCTCTCTCTCTCTCTCTCGGGTGCAAATCCATTGAGAAACGAAGCAAAACTTGTTGGACGCTCGGTCGGAAAAGAAAAACCTCGACGCCCGACCGATGGGGGGGGGGGCTATATGTAAGTTCGCGCAATGCTCGTCAGCGAAGAGTCGGAAGCCGACTCTTCGCTGCGCGGATCGAACTGAACACTAACGACGATAAACAGTCGGCAGCGTCGGAACGTGGTATCAAGTGCCCGGAGGAGGAGGAGGAAGAGGAGGAGGAGGAGGAGAAGGATGAGGAGGAGGAAGAGGAGGAGGAACAGGGGCCTCCCTTCCCGTGCTGAAAAGAAAACGCTTCGATTTACCTCCAATCAAAGCGAACGCACGCATGCACGCACGCCCAGACACACGTCCGCTCGACCGACCGTTTATCGTCGACCGAGTCCAGATTTTGAAAGAGACGAAAAAAGAGAGACGTCTGTCTCTGATTCTGTGCCTGTGCCTCTGTGTCTCTCTCTGTCTGTCTGTCTCTCACTGTCTCTGTCTCTGTATGTCTGTCTGTGTCTGTGTCTGTCTGTGTCTCTGTCTGTCTCTGTCTTTGACTGTCTTTGTCTCTGTCTCTGTCTCTCTCTCTCTCTCTCTCTGTCTGTCTGTCTGTCTCTCTCTCTGTCTCTCTCTCTCTCTCACGCTGTTCATAATGGTTTACCTTTTGTGGCGGCTGGACGAATGAATATCTCGCCGTTCCGTTGCGCTAATCAGACTGCGTCTGCGCCGTTAGTGTGCGTGTGTGTGTGCGCGCGCCGCCGCCGCCGCCGCCGCCGTCATCATCATCCGAAGTTTCGATAAACACACGCGAACCAGAAGACGTGAACGCCAGTCGTGTGGGGTGGCGTGGGGCGGGTCGGGTCGGGGCGGGGCTGGGCGGGGCGAGAGTGAGAGCGGGTGTATACGGATAGAAGTTTTTAGTCGAAGATCCTTACGGCAAGCGAGTGATGAACCAGACTGGATGGAGAAGAAGAGCAGATTCCGCCAAAAAACCTTCCAGGTTCGGTCAATTATGCATGGAAGCAGCTCTCCCACCGGGTTAACAGCGCCGCCGCCGCCGCCCTCGGGTAATCTTCCAACCCCCCACCCTTCCCCCGCCGCCCGCCAAACACAACGCCCACATGGTGGGGTGGAGTGTGGAGGGGGAGGGGGTCGGACGAAATAACTAAGACCGCGTTGCAAGAATCAAAGGGGTCGAGACCGCCTAGTCGACCGACCATATGGTCGATCGATGGAACTGATAAAATACGACCATCGGTCCGACCTTAATCGAACACGACCCTGTAATCGACATATGATAAGATTTAGGACGGCAAAAGTCAAGAAATGAAGGAAGACAATAACATTCAAAGAATATACAATAGCAATTGAAAGCCCCTATATATAATGCAAAATGAATAATACAAAATGGCCGCGCAGATCCACCAATAATGAAGTTACCAACTAGAATGGGTGAATCATCAAAGCGCTATATAAATCGATATATACAGGCATTGTTATCCTGCCTTTTGACTGCCAATTTTTTTCTCGTCATCTCCAAACACCATTGTCGCTAATTCCACGAACCTATGTTCTGAACGGTAGGCCTACACTTTTGCCTATCGCAATGGCATACCAAGCCAGTGCGTTAGGTATGTCGGTTTGCTTGGAGAGAGAGAGAGAGAGAGAGAGAGAGAGAGAGAGAGAGAGAGAGAGAGAGAGAAAGAGAGCTATCGCGAATGCATATAGATTGTCTCAGAATTTGACAGTCTCGTTGGTGTAGACACGGCGGGGGAGGGGGGCTCTTCGGACCGGAACCAGTCGTGAGATTTGTGCCAAGAGCCGTGAGTAGTTGGGGGGTAGGGGTAGTATGAGATCACAAAACCTCAAAACGCTTGAGACGACAACCTATTTTTCGCTCGTCAAGACTTTTGGCCCGAATATGTGGACGTGCCCCCCAATTCTGGAATCCTGGCTACGCCACTGCTTAGTCCGAAATGACGACGGTTACCTTCTATTCCACAGTCCTCCACCCCCACCCCCCGCACATACGGGCTTTCCCACGAACAACTCCAGTCTACTTTCGGTCTAAGATACTGCCGCTGAGTCAAAGGTCCATCGCGTCTTCATATACAGGGCCGCCGAGAGGGGGAGGGGGCAAATGCCCAGGGGCCCGGCCGGCCTGGAGGGGGCCCGGACCGATGACGAATATGTAATATCAACAGTAACGACACAAACAAGGAGGTCGCCATGTGATATGCACAGGGGCCCGACGAGTAAAAGGGGCCCCGGGCGCCTAGGACATTATTATAAAACAGCGTGAAAAACGGCGACAAGCAGAGAAAAAAGGTCATCACTAGTTTACGATAGTTCAGTTGCACTATGCGTTTCATAAAAAGAAAAATTGATCGACGACAAGCAAAGAAAAAAGGTCGTCAGGAAATTTTCAAGACTAAAAACTTGTCAGGAGGGGCCCATCGGCCCTTCTGCACAGGGGCCCGGAAATTCTCTCGGCGGGCCTCCTGTTCATATGCATTCTTTACACCAACAGCTTTCTCTAAAGAAGAAAATCCTCGTACATAGGCGTTCACAACATAGTCTATATTTAACTCTTCTCTGCACTCCGCTCTGACCGATTCAACTGGCATTTATCTCATATCCAGTAATCATCTCATCATCACCATAATCACTATCATCAGTGGCGGTTCCACGTGGGGGATGAGTGGGGATCCATCATGCATCCCCCACCGGACTTCCGAACTTTTTTGCTTGTGAAACCTATTTTTTGGATGAAAGTCTAGTAAAACTACGGGGAAAAACTGCGGATGACCTTTTTTGGCTTGTCGGCCTATTTGTCGGTAAAAGTGTAGTAAAATTAGGGGAAAATTCCCTTTTGTCAGCCTTTTTCCGCAAAGTAGCCTATATTGATTTTGTCCCTTCTCTTTTCATCCCTCACCAACGTCCTATGAATTCATTTCATCCCCCACTGGCTATCATCACCACCACTACCGCCTCCGCCTCCGCCGCCATCATCGTCTTCGTCGTCATCATCTATCTTTATACATCCACGTATTAGCTCTTCCAAAAACTTTTTTCCAATAAAGTCAGACATTTCTCAGCAATAACTGCAAGCACACACGTGCCAATTGCTATCGTTATCGTCTTGGCGCGCTGCTACCTGCTTCTATGACATTCTAAATTCTATTACAAATAAAAGTAACTTGCAAAGTAACTATAAAATATCCGTTACAGTTCCTCAAAAAAGTAACTAGTTACAGTTACTAGTTACACCACAAAAATGTATCTAATTACAGTTACAGTTACTGATTTGGTAACTAAGTTACAGTAACTTAGTTACAGTAACTCGTTACTGCCCAACACCTGTTCACGGACAATTTCTATAGCGCTGTAGCAAGGCTGAGGCCTATAACAAAAGCGCTTTGGCATCTCAATGACTATACTTCAACCTAAACAGATGCGTCTTTAGGCTCTTGATGAAGTGCTCGGCAGTGTCAGTCATGGTGACGTCATCGGGAAGAGAGTTCCACAAGATAGGATTACCCCGAGTGAAGGATCTCTCTCCAAACTTAGCAGTTTTTGGACGGAGGAGGAACCTAAAGTTTAACCCCACGACTCGAGAGGAGCGACAATCTCCTGTCGTTGCACTGCGGTCTTTATACAAGAGAGGCAAGGTACTCCGGACAGCAATAAACGTTTTGTTGCGTTTTTTTATTTTCCCCATGTTTTATACGTTTTTTTATTTTTGCCAACGTTTTTTATAATAAAAAACGTTGGTAAAGTAAAAACACAGATATTCTGAAACCAGCTACAAAGAGCTAATTAATTAGCTTTCTGTTGTTTAGCTATAGAGTAGCCTATAGTCTATTGCCTATTAGCAGGTCATGCAGCTTTACTTACTTACAACATAGAGTAAGCCATTTATGCCAGTATTATTGCTGTTTATTTCACTTAACAGTCATTTTGCAAGGTGTGACTTGATTGTTTATTCCCTGTGTGTGGGTAAGGCGCATTCCCTAATCTCGTTCAGAAAAACGTCGGCAACGTTTTTTATTCAACGTTTTAAAACGTTTTTAACAATTATTTTTCCAACGTTTTTTACATCTATGCCGGACAGCACGGGCCATGCAGCGCTCTGTACGTCAGCCAGCATCTCTTGAACACAATCCGCTACAAATGCTTCGCACTTCATGATTACATATTGTTGGTAGAGTGGATGCCAATGAGTGAAATGAGGTCATAAACAGTGCCTGATATTTCATACTTTGTTGATCAGTCGTCGCCATTATGTGACTTACTAATGACGACCAGCAACCACCATTGGACCAAACGGTCAATATTTATTTGTATACAGACGATCCGAAGGCCAACGGCGCGATATTTATACGGGTAAGACAATCAAACGCAAAATCAACGAAATAAAATATCCATCCATTCATACTACGCCCAGTCCTCAGTAACAGTTGCTCCTCTCTCACTCACTCACTCACTCACTCACTCACTCACTCACTCACTCACTCACTCACTCACTCACTCAGAGACGGCCTGCCAACCAGACTCCCCCCTGTCCCTCTCCCCGTTGGCAAGACCCAGCATGAACAAATCCAGCCAAATTTCGTTTAGTATTCTTTTTGATTGCGATCATGACGAGGCAGAGACGATAGAGGGCCAATAGTTCGTGGGTCGAATAGGTCATCAACACGTACTGGGTCAACTGGATAATGGGTCAAACCCCCATTGAATTCTAAGACTCCGGGTGAAGTAATGCGGCCCATGAAATTCTAAGTTCACGTTCATTGACAAAGAAAATATTTGCTGTTGTTGTTGTTGTTGCTGCTGCTGCTGCTGCTGCTTGCTACTACTACTACTACTACTACTACTACTACTACTACTACTACTACTACTACTACTACTACCCCAACAACTCAAAAAAATTGACAATCCTAAACTAGTTTTGGCTTCTGACACCACAATAATCCCTGTTCCAACTGCTAGAAATCTAGGATTCAAATTTGATTCTTTTCTAAACTTCGAATCACAAATTTCCCAATTATCAAAAGCCTGCTATGTTCATATTCGTGACCTTCGCCGCCTACGTCCTTGCCTAGATACTAAAACTGCCTCCACAATTGCCACCTCAATAGTCCACTCCAAATTAGATTATTGTAACTCCCTCTACTATAACCTTCCCAAAGCCTCTATCAACAAATTGCAATCAATACAAAATGCACTTGCTCGTGCTGTTACTAAGTCACCTAAATTCTCCCATATTTCACCCATACTAAAATCATTACATTGGCTTAAAATAACTGAACGTATCCAATATAAGATAATAACACTTACACATAGCTCACTTAGTCATCAAAACCTGTCTACCTTAGGTCACTATTAATCCCTCAGCCTCCTCGACCCACACGTTCGTCATCTCATCTCACTCTGTCACGCCCGCTAAATCAATCATCCCTGAAAATTTGCAACCGTGCCTTCTCATACGCTGCACCTGAACTCTGGAACTCGATCCCAGCTTCCCTTCGCACACTTGGACACTTTCAAACAATAAAATCTGATTCCTCATTTCCTATAATTCCTGCACTTTCTCCTCAAGTCTTCAGGTCTAAGCTTAAATCCTTCCTGTTTCTTAAATCATTTCCGCCATAGCTGTAACAACCTAGCCTCACTGCCCTTCGGATATTGACTATTGCCTGGCTGATCCCACACCTTTCCTATAGCTATTTTAAGAGAGGCTGAGCGCCTAAGAATAAGCAGCTACTGTTGTGCTGCTTTCCAAGGCGCTATAGAAATCCACGAGATTTTACTTTTTACTTTACTACTACTACTACTACTACTACTACTACTACTACTACTACTACTACTACTACTACTACTACTACTACTACTACTTTACTAGTATTAAAGTCAACTCTTATGTTCAAATACACGTTATCCGAGGGATGGCGTGTGTTTATTGTCATCTCGGAAATTTTTCTTCAATAAGTGATTTTGAAGTAGATTCGCTTAGAAACTTTTTGGAAGTGGTCAGAATGCGAATCGTTCGTCTCTGAATTGTTGCAGAATTCACACAAAGGTCGAAGATTAACCGATCGCCAAATGTTGCACACACACACACACAAATACATCCACTGATTCCACTCACCCCTCTACCACCACCCACCCCACATACGGACAGCATTTGGAAGGGGGAATTTAGCGGTCGCATTCTTCGACGCAATTTCCCCGCTTGTGGTCCGCAGCTGTCGCACGGATGGAAATTCTCCACCACGCGTCGAAATTATGAATTAAAATAACAAGGCGACGAAGGGACACGGCGTGGAAGGGGGGCGAAATAGGGTCGGGATGAAAAGAAAACTCTCCGCCTCCGCCCCCAACCCCCGCCCCACCCCTCCCCGGCGCCCCGCCCGCCCCCCGCCAAATGCAAAGCTCTTCCATCAATCGACGACATCGATGACGACAGAATAAGTTGATGAGTGACGGAGGGTGACGACCGGCGCCGGGGCGCGCGGTCGTCTTCTGTCACGTCGCTTGACTCTGCGCAGCCGCGGCGCTTCGATGTATCTATCTATCGCTCGTCATGTACGGGGGTTCAAAAACACATTATTAGCCTTTTCATCGTTTCCGTTGGTTTCGTCGGCCGCCGCCACAATTTCGACATATATACATCGGTGCAAATAAGGTTACATTTCTATTTCCACATCTATGCATACTAATGGGCAGTATTAGCATCGCAAATGTAGTCGACAAATCGCGGCGGCGGCGGGGGCATGTCCCACTCATACGTCACGCAGTCAACAGCCGGCGGGGGTGGATGGATGGGCGGATGGGTGGGTGGGGGTACGTTTTTGCCTCCAGAAAATTGTCGGAATCGCTAATTAATCCGCCGAGTTCATGGCGTCGGCATTATACGGCAAGAACCGGCCCTCCCCCCCCCCCGACCCCACCCCATCCCCGACGATCATAATTTGCAATCGAACGACTTAGAGCAGCACACCGACCATTCGACAATTCGAAATTGCGAAGAGACCCCAACCCCACCCTCCCCCCACCTTCCACCCGCTCGACGAAGATCTCGCGAGATTTACGCAGCGCCGCGGCGCGGCGAGATCTCGTCGGCGGCCGCAGACGAGATATGATCGACGTGAAGAGGCGCGTAATCGAAGAGTCGTTCTCTGTCGTTTGACAGAACTCCAAACATTCGATATACATAATATAATTAGGCATAATGAATGATTAGACACACGTTTTGCCTCAGGCCCCACAGCACCAACACAACTACTGACATACTGTAGTAGCATCTGACTGTCTGTTTATTCATCTACCTATCTACTTACTTATCTGTCTGTCCGTCTGTCTATTTGTCTGTCTGCCTGCCTGCCTGTCTGTCTTTCTGTCCAATACTCCGAAAAGACTCAAAAGATGTTGCTCCAACTTATCCGCAAAAGACCAGTTCAATTTCAGAGATCAGTCACAGCGAGAAACAACTACAACGAGACAGTGTAAAGACAACAGGAAGAGGCATATATATATATATATATATATATATATATATATATATATATATATATATATATATATAATCACAAGAACGTTCCTGATTTTTGGGCGTGCAACTGTAAACGTTGTCTTGCCGCTTTCAGTATTAGTTCCTTTAGCAACGCAACACCATTATAATTATTGTAGAGTGCAAACGCTTTGCGCGATTTAGCATAAACTTCAAATACAGAGCCATGGCCAGTCTTCGATGTTTTCCAAGTCATAAGACCAGTGTATATTGAATGAGTTTTCTCCGTTCGACAGGCAACCAGCGTCAATTCTAAAGCACTGCAAGCTTATTATAAGGCGTTAAGGTGATCGCGCGTGGAGTCTTGGTGATTTCTCGAACACTGGAGTTCTCAATCCCTTAACCCCTTTACCGGGAATCCCTAATATATCTGTCCATTTTACATTGAGTTACAGTTATATACGCGGTAAAGGGGTTAAGGCAATCGCGCATTGATCTGCCGCTCCCGTTGTGTAAAGAATTACAATAGTCAAGTCGACTGGTGTCGAAAGACAGAGGACAGCTACTTTGGGCATAAGATCTCGGATTCTAAAATATAAATGACTGCAGCCTACGGTTTTCATACTTTATAAATACGAGCATTGAAATGGTTTCATGAAACAATTATTAGGCTACGGACGGATTTTGACTCTGCGCGCGAATAAGGTTTTATAAAATTCGAACGCATTTATGTACTACCCGGCAATTAAATTTACCGAGCTGACACGGGATCGGGGCTGCCGAGAGAATTTCCGGGCCCCGGTGCCAAAAAATAGTCGCGGGCCTCTGACCCGACCGACGAGTGTGTAAAAAAGTTGACGACCTTTTTTATACTTTTCGGTCTTTATCTAAGCAGAGTTCCTGGTCCTCGTTACAGGTGCAAGTGTGAAAAAGTGTTGATAAAAGTGTTTTTGCTTCTCGGTCTTTTTATGGCATTACTTAACATGATCGGCCCGGGCCCCATGACAGACATTCGCCGGGGCAGTGGCAGTTCCACCATGTTAATGACTGGGGATGCATCCCCCACCGGGGTTCCGGATGACCTTTTTTTGCTTGTCAACCTATTTTCCGGTGAGTTTTTTTAAAAATTAGTGAAAAATACTGCAAATGACCTTCTTTTTCTTGCTTGTCGGCCTTTTTTGGCAAGGTTTCTTAACATTTAGTGAGCAAAACACTACTAAAAATGACCTTTTTCTTTTTTTCTTGTTTTTCTTCTTCACACTTTGCATCCCCATCACCAACTTCCCCACAAAATTTTCACCCCCCCCCCACCAAGAATTCCTGGAACCGCCACTGCGCCGGGGCCCCTGAGCTCATGACGAAGATGACCTTTTCTTCCGTTGTCAGAGTCCTTTTCAGGGTTCAGACTATTGTTAATACATCATCATCATCATCATCATCACCGGACCCGGGCCCCTTCGAGCTCCATGGGCCTCGGAACAATGCACCGACTGCATCCCCCTCTCCTCAGGCCTGCATGGGGTTCTATGGAGAGGAAAGTTAGGTTTCGAAGGGTGAGGAGCTATAGCTATCATTGCTTTTTTAAAAACTGATCTGCTTTGGGACAAGCAGGCAATTTTTCTAAAGCGACAAAGCGAACAAAACGACAAAACTGCTCATTAGGGAAATGAGCAGTTGTGTATATGTGGTCAGCATAAAACGACAATTCATATATATATATATATATAAAGATTAGATTAGATTAGATTAGATATATATATATATATATATTATATATATATATATATATATATATATATATATATATATAGAGAGAGAGAGAGAGAGAGAGAGAGAGAGAGAGATCTGAAAGCTGTGATCCGAATGGCACTGTGCATTAAAATGAAAATGAGAGAATCCATAACGTATAGCCTCCAGGAACACCGGAATTGATCTGGAGTTCTATAGACGCGACCCTAATTGAAAATCACTGAACGCAAGACAAGAGTCTTGGCACGATTCTGAAGACATGATCCAAGTCATACCAACGCCGCGTGCCGGACATATACCAAGCCAATGTCCGACGAGTCTACGGAGGAGGAGGAGGAGGAGGAGGAGGAGGAGGAGGGGGAGGAGGAGAAGGAGGAGGAGGAGGGGAGGAGGAAGAGGAGGATGTGGATTGTGTGATTTATTGCATCGAAGGCGGCTGATAAATCCAGCAAAATGACTGCTGTGATTTCGTCATTATCCACAGCTGACAAATATAATTGTGAACGTCGAGAAAGAGCAGCCTCACTATTACGAAGCTGACGCTTACACATTACTTACTTACTTACTTAATTAATTAATTACTAACGAGCAGTTGAGACTGGCGAAACTGCATGGCGTTTACACGCTCACACACACACATACACGCACGCACGCACACACACACAGTATAATTTCTCTAGCGGCAGACTTATAGCCTGGTCTTTTTCGGTACTTTGGTTAGTAGAGCGTCGGACGCAAATACATTCTTCTTTTAGGTGTCATGCAGGTTGACTGCGTCGGCGATCATGGACCTCCGTTTCCATCTGTCTTCTGTTGCATGGATGATATCAATTGTTCTGTATGGTTCCCTCCCTGCAGATATAGCATAAACTGTCCAGATATTTTCTCCTTTGTCTTCCTCTATCCCCTTTCCCCTCAATCATTCATGTAGTAACAAGCGTCTATATATATATATATATATATATATATATATATATATATATATATATATATATATATATATATATATATATTCCATATTTCCTCATTACATGACCAAAAAAATTCTAGTTGTCTTGGGTTATTATTGTTGCCATTTAGCTTTTTAGGGTCTCCGCTTTGACCAACACTGCGCTGTTCTTCGTCATGTCTTTCCAGTCGATTCTTATCATCCTTCTAAAAAAACCACACTTCGTTTGTCGCGAGTTTCCCCACCATGCGGTACATACATGCGAGTATGCGTCATCACTTTTATTGTGGTCAAGTATACTGCAGTACATGGGGGCTACTTGGCATTTTGGCGCCCGGGGCGTTGCCATAGGCACCGCCATCCCCTCCACCCCCCACCCAATCGCAACCCTTCGTTGCTCTGATTTGTTCATCAGTAATCGCGCTCATCATTATTCTCAAATAAAATTATTTAATAAAACAGGTTTTATTTCATTTATGTTGAGGTCGCACAAACTGCACACAGCGGAAAGAGAGAGCAGCGGAGACAGACATACAGACAGCCATACAGACATACAGACATACAGACAGACAGACAGACAGACAGAGACAGACAGAGACAAACAGAGACAGACAGAGGCAGAGACAAAGAAACAGAGAGAGACAGAGAAACAGACATAGAAAGACAGACACGGAGAGACAGAAAGAGACAGAGAGATAGAGCGACAGACAAAGAGAGAGAGAGAGAGAGAGAGAGAGAGAGAGAGAGAGACATACACAGAGAAACAAAGACAGAGAGAGACAGAGAGAGGCGGCCGCCTGATGGTTTGGAATTAAGAAGACCATGCTAAGAATGCTGGTGAGTTTACGATTCGTTTGATTAATTAGAATTAATGAGAACCAAATCAAGGCACATTTGTCGGGTCCAAGGAATCCTAGATTTACAATTTAGAAGTCCTTGGTTCAGCGCAATCCGCCAATTAACTGAACAGAGGAGAGGAGATTAGTAGACCTGAAACACCAGACCACCAGGGGCGTAGTATATATAATATACAGTATATATAACATAGGCTACATATATATATACATATATTTAACATATAATATATATTATATATATAAAAATATATACTCCCAAATTTATACTCCACCCCACCCACCCCAAAAAAATCAAATACCTGGGTTACGCCCCTGCAGACCACCTGCACGCCTCGTCACTTGCGCAATCGTCTTCAGTAGGTTATAGGTCGTAAAAATAATAACTGCCGCCCCTTTTTGTGTTGCCCCGCCCCCTAGGTACGCCACTGCATAGCATGGATGATATTAGACGTATAGGAGAAGGATTTCCCTTTGCCCATTGGCTTTTTTACAGAGATTCGGACACAAAGAGACATTGGTTATGAAAAAGCGCTTCGGAGTGGTTTTTTTTATATATTAAGACTCAAGAGGCGCTATATAAGAACGCTGTTACTTACTTACTTACTTATGGTTTAAAAAGTAAGATTATCTTAGCAAAAAAAGGCAATGAGCAATGGCCCATGATCCGTATGACCCATTTAACCTTTGACCCATGACCTATGCGATCCACTGAACAGTTGACCCATGGCAATTCAAGATCTTATAATTATAATATCTTTTCAAAGCCGTTAAGCTAACATATCTCGAGACCCTCTCCCTGCAAAGCACAATAGGTTCTAGATTACAGTCGTAGTGGTAAACGTAAAAACGGTAATCCCATATCAAATTTTCAACACTGCCCCCCCCTTTAGAGACGGTGTTTGTTATTAATTGCCGTTTGAAAAATAAAGCTCTGAAATTATTCCAGACCATTATTCTGTTCACGCAGGTGGAATAGAATGGCTTGAATTCGCTGCACACAAATTGCTTGTTATAAATGTATATGCCTCTTGGCATGAAAATGAAACAAACTAAAACGATCGTTCATACTTAGCACCAACGTCAAAATGCACACATACAAACACACACACACACACACATACGAACACACACACGCAAAAATACACACACAGGAATACTTTATATATATATATACATATATATATATATTTATATATAATACATGCATATGTCTTCGGTTGACATTATTAGTCTACGCATAATGAATGAGGCCCTCGAGGCCAAGGACCTTGCTAAACGTCGAGGCCATCTTTTTGCCGCCGCCGCCGCCGCCGCAGTCGCCCGCTAGGTGGCCGACGTCACAGAATCGTATAATTGAGCGTTCATATTGATCCGCATTAACAGGCGAAACAATGCAAGCATTAATGGGTGTCAGTGCGGCGCGAGCGACCGACCGACCGGCCGACATGACGGGCCGCCACGAAGCCTCGATCGGTCGGTCGGGCATCAGGCCGTGGCCCCGTCGTCGGCCCCGCGGCCACGATGCCGCCGCCGCCGCCGCCGACAACGTCGTCGTCGTCGTCGTCGGGTCCAGAGACCACACAGCAAATGGTGTGACCGCCTTAATAAGCGAGTCTTCGCCGCCGCCGCCGCCGCCACACTAGCGCCTCTAGCGACGAACGACGACGATCAATCGATCGAAGACAATGGACAACAACTCCTCCGACGATATTGATAATATTGGCAGCCGGCCAAACGGGGTCGGGTTTCGGCGCGCCGGACCCGATTCGCGGCGCAGCCGGATGGATGGGATGGGTGTGGATTGGATTGGGTGGATTGATGGGTGGATGGATGGATGTGTGTATGCATGGATGGATGTATTATACAGGAATGAATGAACGAATGGATTGGATGGGTGGGTGGGTGGAGGGGAATGGGATGGATGAAATGGTGGTGGATTAGATTGGTTGGATTGATGGGTGGATGCATGTATGTATGTATGTATGAATGGATGTATTATTATACATCAATTAATGAATGGATTGGATGGGATGGTCGTGGATTGGATCGGGTGTATTTATGGCTGGATGTATAAATGGATAGATGGACGGATGCAGGATGCATGCATTATACTCGAATGAATGAATGGATGGATTGGATGGGTGGGTGGATGGATGGGATGGATGGTGCTTAGGACTCCGAGTTCTGAATCCAGATCCGGGAGTAATAAGCAAAGACGGCGCCGTGCTTCTTTTAAAGCACGGGTGTCACTTTGTACGCTGTGAGAAGAAGCCGTCGCCATTATTCATCTCTGATTCCAAAAAGTCTAAGTTAAATATTCTGTCTTTCCTTTTGGTGGACGGATCAAAGAAAAAGAGAAATTCTGCTAAGAGATTAAAAAACACAAACAGACAGACAGACAGACGCAAGAGACAGACAGAGAAACCTAGAGCGAGAGAGAGAGAGACAGACTGACAGACAGATAGACAAACAGACGGACAGACAGGGAAACCTAGAGAGAGAGAGAGAGAGAGAGAGAGAGAGAGAGAGAGAGAGAGACAGACAGACAGACAGACAGACAGACAGACAAATAAATTGACAGATATACAGACGGACGGACGGACATACAGACAAACAGACAATCAGAAAGAAGAGAGAGACAGATGTAAAGACACGGATAAAGAAATATTTCGACATTTCCTTCAAAATTTTCGAAACCAACTGTCTGATTGAAGCATCAGTATTACAGGGAATAGGTCGCCGTGCACGGTGGACATCCATAGCGCAGACGACAGCGGTGCTTGAAGGCCCTGACTGAGGCCGAGGCTCGTCTGGTGAGGTGCCTAAATCGGATCGGATCCAGAGTTTACTGTTAGTGGGAAAATTGAAACAGTGACACAAGTAATCAGGCTTCGAGACAGAATCTCATTGCGGTTCGAATCCAAAACCCCGGTTGCCATGACGACAGCTTTACACGTAATGAGTCATCGAGGCTGATTGAGTGAATTCACTTATGACTGTTTTTCATCTGTGTGCTATCATGTCAGTAAGTAGGTAGGCAAGTAAGTAAGTAAGTAAGTCAGTCAGTCAGTACGTATGTATGCCTGTCAGACGCTTAGGGCTCATCCATATCGTACATACGCAAAAAGGTATATTTTCAACTACCACCTCCGTTGCATACACCACACATACGGAAAATGTCCAAAATCCAGCCCCCTCGGTGCTTAGGCTGCGTACCAAATGGATGGACACTTAGTGGCGGCCAGTCACTCATTCTCAGTCTGATTTTCCGTCTGCCTACCTGTCTGGCTGTCCTATTTGTTAATCAGTCAGTGTACGTGTATGTAAGTAAGAAAGTAAGTAAGTAAATACGAAACCTGAACGTAAGTAAGAAAGTAAGTATGCAGATAAATAAGTTAGTCGTCCAATCCAGTGGCGTAGCCAGGATTTCCGAAAGGGGGGTTTGTGTGTCAATCGTGACCAAACTTTGAAAAATCTTGACAAGCAAAAAACCTCGATTTTTTGATTTTGTAAAAGAGCTGGTAAGCAAAAAAAGGTCGTCACCTTCCTGACACCTTTACATTCCTTCTATAAATATTTTCGGTCGGCAGCCAGCCAAGGAGGTTGACCCCCAAAATCGCGTCCGAAAATGAAAAAAATGTATGAAAAAGCATGTAAAAAAATTTTCGTCGGCAGCCAAGGGGGTTTAACTCCCAAACCCCTTCCCCTTGGCTACGCCACTGGTCCAATCGGTTTGTCAGAGCTGTAACACTGAATTGTACGAAATCAAAGAAATCGTTTCGACGAAATCTCCGATTGTTGTGTTTGAGTTTTTTCTCTCTCGCGGGCACTCTTTCCCACTCACCACTGTCACCCACTGTCAACACACAGCGAAAACGACGACGACGACGGCGACGACGATGCATGACAAGCGGAATGCTGAAGTGACAACGTCGACGGCGGCGGCTTCGGCGGCGGCGGCATGACGGTCATTCAAGTCGACGACAACGGCGAAAGCGCGTGCATGACAAGCGGACATAAAGAGCATTACGGATTGACGTGATTGCGTTTGGAGAGGCGTAACGGACATTCGTGCAATTATTCGGAATTACGGTTTCGTCACGTGACCTGCCTTTATCAAAGGCCGCCGTCGTCGTCGCCGTCGTCGCCGTCGTCGTCGCCGACCCGTTATAATTTTTCCGAAGATTAAACAAATTTTTATAGCGCCACTGTTTCAGCGATCACAAGTCACCGTATAGGCCTAGTCACTAATAAAGGAAAATCTATATTATGTTGGCGGTCGATCGAATCAGAATGTGATAAAATTCTGCAATTTCAGGTGGCAACACGGTTGGGCGGGAAGCGATGACGTCATCGGTTATAAATAGACTCGAGCGGAAACCTGTTCTATTTAGAAATGTTCTCAATAAATGGAGTCGGGATTCTGGCTGCATGCAGGAGGTGTCGAGGCGAAGAAACTCCCTGACACTCGGCCGCAGTTGCAAGGCCGAAAATTTCCTCCGCCGAGTTTAGATTTTCGACGAAGCTAAATTTTCTGCTAGCATCGCTCAACCAAACTTACTCTGCGATTAACCTATGAAAACCAACGCCAAACAACGAAAGTGAAACGCGAATGCCACGAAAAATGAGTTCGTACGGGTATAGGCCTACTGTATATGTAAAAAAACCATCGCTCTGTATAAAACCGAAACTTTCGCACCGTACCATGTATCTGAAACAGTTAACGGCGGCCGGGGGTGGGCGTCTATGTGCACTGAACTGGAATTAATGTGGTTTTCAAGATGTCTTACAGCTCTCGTCAATTAAAATCCAGATGATTTCTTAACGTTTCTGCCCCTCCTTCAGGCCGAGAGGCACAGAGGAATGAAAACCTCCAGTACATGATAAAATGTCTTTGTCCATTTCGATTATATATGACGTTAATCATGTCTGCTGTTATACGAAGTCAGAAAGGATCAATTTATGTTTCAACAGATACAACTTGCTTCTCTGCAACCTCTCGATAAATTACTTTTAAATTTTAAACTTCAGGCACAGGAGGGTTGACCATAATTCGTCCCTTTGTTTAAAAATCCGAAAAATTTCAACATAAAAATTCAAGGAAATAACGTTTGACTATATGTACACGTACATCCATTTGTCTCGAGTTTCCCACTTAAATCTGCGTCAAAATGGGTCGTTTTGTAAATCAAATTTAATTGTCCTGTGAAAAGATATCAATTGTATTTGTGATTTTTTGGCAGAAAAAAATTGGCTTGAATTCAGCAATAAATTCATCTCATTATAGTTAAGCAGTTAGGCGTCAATGAAGAGGATTATTTTCCAGAACAAAATCAACTTGAATCTGGATTTGAAAGTCACAGTAAGGTCAACAACTTCATAGTTTGAATAGTTACAATTGAACCTTTGCAAATGCAATTTACAGTAGCCTTGCCACGCGAGGGCACGAAGGCGCCCCCTTCCCCTATCGGGCCGGGACCAAACATGTTGAACACGGATGTCCAGAGGGGTGTCAAGGGGTACAACTGCACTCACCAGAAATTACAAATTTATAAGAAAAATAAAACTAATTAATAAACTACTATTTAACCTTAATAATAGTATAGGCTAATACAAGAATCCAGAAGATTAGCGTTTCTATTCCGTGAACAATTTGAACATGATTACCGGTAACTATTAACATGATCCCTTAACATGATCTCTTGACTCAATAAAAGCATAACATTTAGTCTATGTCTTTTCTTATACAGTGTAATTTAAATTTAAAACCAATTGGTTGTGCTTTCGGATATATAAAATGCTGCACCCTCCTGGAAAAATCCTGCTGATGCCCATGGAATGGAATTTGTGCAAAACCGATTAGAGATTTTTCTAGCCTATTTGGCGTTGTGCGACCGTTAGAACACCGAAGTTAAGCAACGTCGAGCGCGGTTAGTACTTGGATGGATGACCATCCCGGGATCTCATCGTGGTGCCGGCGCCCAACCAAGCCGTTCATCACTCAGACATCGATAAATTGGCAACAGCGCTAAGCTGCGAAGGTAAAACGCGGGTCTAGAGAAAGTAATGGCAACCTACTCTAGAAGTCTATAGATTAATAGCGTAAGCCACCTGCGTCGCTGCTTGCCTAATACCGGAGATCAGCGTGCGCTTTTTCGAGTACGGGACTACCTTTACCTTTTTACCTTTGGTAGGGGACAGAGGTGATTGCCGTCAGAAAACGAATAATTATTATTAGCATCAGCGCCGCCACAAGAAGACGCAGATACAAAATTAGCTCTAAAGCCCAAGAAATGAATCTAACATTGCTCCAATCTGGGCAAAACTAAAACCCAGTAGAGGGAAGTCACAACGACCTCTCCCAAAAAAAAAATTCTTTAGTCGGATCACACCAAGTTTGGCTTCACAAGTAATTGATGGTGCCTCACTAGTCTGGAAAACCGTCAGTGATAACATGCGTGATGTTATATGATATGCTCTGATCAGGGCCACCTTAACCACCAGGCAGTTTAGGCACTGCCTAGGGGCGAAAAATTTAGTAGGGGCGAAATAAAACGGGGATGAAAATTTTTCATGAGCGAATAACGTTTTTTGCTTTCCGTAGAGCTGACAACCTTATTTTTGCTCGTCAGACTTCTTCCGCGTATGTGAATGATGGGCGAAAATTTCCGAAAATCAAAATCTGCCTAGGGCGCCAAAAATTCTAAAGATGGCCCTGGCTCTGATTAAAGTTAGTAACGAACAAAATTACGAACGAAGGCCCGTAAAATTAATTCTGCATGACCTTCAGAAATCCGTCAAGTCTTGCCACTTCACTGACAGCTATTGGTTGCGGGTTGCATTTTATTATAGCTGCGGTAGTAAACAAACGGCGCTCTTCACCACTCAGAGCAGACGAGCTAAGAAGCACATCTGTTGCAAACGACTGACTTACTTATCAAGACGTCTGCCGCTTCCCTCCCGGCGCCCATCCTCACGAAACTCTACTGTCATCAGCATCGTCTGCTCGTATGGCCAGCGACAATACATCAGATGAGTCTATAAGTTAGTCAGAGATTAAAGTTTGTCGACACGTACCGGTAGTTTGCGGAAGTTGATGACTAAGAAATCAAATCAAGCATACAGACGGACAAACAAGCAGACAGGTAAACAGATACATAAAGACAGACAGACAGACAGATAGATGATAGATAGACAGATGATATACAGATAGATGGTAGAAATTGGTTGATTTTCGATTGATTCTTGGATTGGCAACTACGGAACATGTTTTCTTACAACTCACAATTTCAGAAATCGCGAATTTAGTGAAAAGTCAAAAGAGTGTGGTTGCAACTCTGTGACTACAATTCGACCATAAAAATTCACAGCTTCCGCTAGCAGCAGCAGCAGCAGCAGCAGCAATAACAACAACAACAGAAACAACCAGAAAGAACGTCTCTCTCTCTTTCTGTCTCTGTCTCTGTCTCTCTGTCTGTATTTGTCTCTGCCTGTCTGTCTGTCTGCCTCTCTCTTCTCTCTCTCTCTCTCTCTCTCTCTCTCTCTCTATATATATATATATATATATATCTAATCACCTGCAAAGTCCTAGACGCATATCCACCCTCTCGACCCCCACCCCGCCCCATTCCTCCCCTCCCCGCCGATGATCACCGGAAATAGCAGCAGCACCGACCACCGGAAACTCGACAAACGCTTCAAAACTGTTCAAAACAGGAGAGTCCAGCCGTCTGTCTCTCTCTCTCTCTCTCTCTCTCTCTCTCTCTCACTCTCTCCCCTCACGCCTAAAACAACGCACGAGGACTCCGCAATCCATTCGGGAGTTTAGGCCTCGCATGCGATCGAACGGGGGCGGACGATTAGCGGGGAGAGGAGGGAGTGGTGAACCGCGGGGTGGGGGGGGGGTGGGAAGGAGGGCCTAGGGGCCCGTGGTGAATGATTGGGACGCGACACAATGAAATCAATATCGTCGAAGCTTTGACAGCGAACCCGTTTGGCTTCAACGGCACGAAATAATCAGTCTCACCGATGACCTCTCTGGTCCAGCATCAGACCGAAGACACGGGGACGGACAGGGGCTGTGACGGACGAGCACACGAAGCAACCAACCGGACGGACACGCAGAGAGACGAAGACTGCAAGCGAAGCGTAGGCGCAAACGTACAAGTACGCAGACACCGGTCATCCATGCATACTGTATACGCTCCTGATCGAATGCAGTTCGATTCAATCGATAGCCAGAACAAGGTCTAGGGCAGAACAGCTGTTGTCATTCATTCATTCATTCGTTCGTTCATTCGTTCGTTCATTCATTCATTCGTTCATTCATTCGTTCATTCATTCATTCATTCGTTCGTTCATTCATTCGTTCATTCATTCATTCATTCATTCATTCATTCGTTCATTCATTCATTTATTTATTCATTTGTTCATTCATTCGTTCATTCATTCAGTCAGTTAGTAAGTTAGTAAGTAAGTAATTCAGATAGATCAATCAATCAGTCAGTTAGTGAGTCAGTCAGTTAGCAGATAAGCAATCCAGTCAGTCAGTCAGTCAATCAGTTAGTTAGTTAGTTAGTCAGCCAGTCTTTACTGTCTTTATTAAAGTTTGGTTAAATCAAACGACAAATCAACAGCGGAGCAAGTATAGGCAGATACGTGAATCGTTCAGTTGCGATTATCTGCCGTAACCATAGAGCGCCGCCGTTACCCTTAACGGAATATTTAACGTAAGGAGGTAAAATGGAAGATGCATCCGATCAGTTAGGGGTTATGCGGAATTTACCGCGACGTGCAAGAGATGACCGTCATGCATCACGCAACAGGAAGCCGGTGCAGGATTGAGACCGGTGCATGGGTCACTCGTTACTATACGCAACGTCGTGCAGTGCATGGCATTCGACGACAGTGGACGAAGACAGCAAGGAATGCAGTCGGAGACAAAGACAAATGAGAAAACTGCTGAACTTTGTCTCCTTCTATTGTATGAATTGACATTCCACTGGTCCTGTCTCGTCACTCGCCGAACCCTTTCTCCCCTTCCTTCTCCTCTTTGTCTCCACTTCCTCTCAACTTGGCTCTCTCTCTCTCGTTTTGCCTGCCTCTGTCTCTGTCTCTCTCTCTCTCTCTCTCTCTCTCTCTCTCTCTCTCTCTCTCTCTCTCTCTCTCTCTCTCTCTCTCTCTCTCCTTCCCTGCCTCCCTCCGTTCCATAGTTCTTCTCTTGGATGTTCTTTCATCGTTCATTTTCAAACCAATTTCTCGGCTTCCTCTTCTTACAATCGCCGCTAACCTTTCTTCTTCCCTCTTCCTCCTCCACCACCACCACCTCCTCCTCCTCCTTTTTCTTCTTCTCCTCCTCCTCGTCTCACGTCATTTTTTCTGTCGAACTCTTCGTTTCAAGTAGTTTATTTTAAGTAGTCGTCCGTCGGTACTTAAGTTTAATGCACGTATACTTTCGAAATAGCCCAAGACACTCACCGATGATCGTCGTAAACCGTCGCTCGTCAACCAATCCACGGGGCGTCCGAAGGATAAATGCCGCCTCCGTCGCCGCCAGCACCCACCGATGGCCTCCGCTTTCGACGAGGTCGACCGACCGACCGACCGACGGACGGACGGACGTATTGGCGGCCGACGCCGTCGCTTTGGCTTCGCTGCTGCTGCTGCTGCTGCGTCCGTCCGAGGCCCGACCGATGGCTGCGAGTCGTCAACTGTGACCGGCCGGGGTCGATGCGCGGCCGCGCTCGTCTATCGGCAAACGCCCTTGGACATCGCCGACGCCGCCGCCGCCGCCGCCTCCGCGGCAAGACTCCGGTAAAATAGTAAACGTATGGAAAAAATTGGATGGCGTCTTTCGCACAGTTGGAAAATCGTCGAGACTCTCGCGTCCAACGTCAGTCTATTTATTATTCGCTCTGTGTAAAGTTTTGTCATTCGTCGCCGTGAGGACAACTAGGCGTTTCGCGTTTCAGTTTTCTCTTATCGTTTCCAGAATAATGGCCGATGACCAAAGATATCATTCAACACTCGACCACTGCCTCGCTATAATTTACCACTACTACACTACTACTACTACTGCTACTACTGCTGCTACTACTACTACTACTACTACTACTACTACTACTACTACTACTAACTACTACTACTACTACTACTACTACTACTACTACTACTACTACTACTACTACTACTACTACTACTACTACTACTACTACTGCTGCTGCTGCTGGCCTGCTGCTGCTGCTGCTGCTGCTGCTACTACTACTACTACTGCACCAGAACTTTGGAACTCAATTCCAGCCTCCCTCCGCAGCCTACGACATGGTCAAACAATAAGCTCCGAATCCTCATTTCCTTTAATTCCTTCACTGTCTCCTCAAGCCTTTAGGTCTAAACTTAAAACCTTCCTATTCGAAAAGTCATTTCCCCCATAGCAACAACAACCTGACCAGCCGCCTCATGGATACACTGACATTTGCCCGGCCGACAAACCACCCTGCCTATAGCTATTTCAAGAGAGACTAAGCGCATAAGAATAAGCAGCTACTGCTGTGCTGCTTTCCGGGGCGCTGTAGAAGTTTACGAGATTTTACTTACTTACTTACTTACTACTGCTGCTGCTGCTACTACTACTACTACTAATATTAATACTACTACTACTACTACTGCTGCTGCTGCTGTTGCTAATAATAATAATAATAATAATAATAATAATAATAATAATAATAATAATAATAATAATAATAATAATAATAAGAAGAAGAAGAAGAGAAAGAGAAAGAAGAGGAAGAGGAAGAGGAAGAAGAAGAAGAAGAAGAAGATGATGATGATGATGATGATTATTATTATAACGATGATGATGATGATGATGATGATGATGATGATGATGATGATGATGATGATGATGATGATGATGATGATGATGATATGATGATGATGATGATGATGATGATGATGAAGTGATTTAGAATGTTTCAGTAGGATCTATGTTAGAGCAACTTAAATTTTCAATTTAGTTATTTGTTTCAATTTAAATGGAGAGCATTTGATTGATTATCAGTAAGATAATTAATTCCATATAATGTATTTTCCAGCTCAATTGCGCTACTACGAACTTTTTTTTATTATAAAGTAAGAGAAATAACGAAACGATAAGCAATGCTGCAACTAACAACATCTTGAGAAACGATGAAAACTCTAAATTGACATTCTTCTATGAACGGCATCGAATATCGACCTATTTGGCGTTATGCGACCGGTTCCCGTCAGAACACCAAAGTTAAGCAACGTTAAGCGCGATAGTACTTGGACGGGTGACCGGCGGCCAACCAAGCCGTTCATCGCTCAGGCTTCGAAAAATTGGTAGCAGCGTTCTAGAGAAAACTAGATTAATGGCGTAAGCCACCTGCGTCGCTGCTTATCTAAAACACGGAGATCAGCGCCAGACCCTACGCTCGTTCGATATTATTCTGGGACTAGCCTTGTCTTGCCTTTTGCCTTCTATGAACGGACGAACACGATAAAAGGTCAGTTATTTTTCAGGAAATCAGAAACCGATACTGAATGCGATCGCGCATCAGCCGCCGATTCCTGCGACGCGCTAAGCTTTCTATCCATACGCTCAACGTAACGACGTCCACATTTCGTTGCGCCCACACGACATACGCTTCATCGGTCGACACGGGGCAGCCGGCGAAGACCCGCTCACACGCCGCCCGCTCATTAGGGTTATCGTCCGCCGAAAGGGGGCGCCGTGACCGTCAGATACGCTGGTTCAGTGGTCGGGCATTAGAGGGTAAAACCAATAAATCCGCTGTCAATCAATAGGGAAACGATTAATCAATCGAACACTTTCTCCGGCGCTTTTGTCGCTTCGTTAGAGCGCCGGCGTCGGTTCGCACCGGGTGCAGTACGGCGAGCGCCCCATCCCGCCCCACCGTGCAAAGCGCACCGGGTCTCGGTAGCCGACGGAAAACGGCGAAAGTGAACCGCCGCGCACGGCGTCGTCGTCGTCGTCGGCAGCTGAGAGAAGGCATTGTTCGCGCCGCAATCGGTGCGATTTTCTCTTTTGAAATCGACGCGGCCGGGTTTTTGTCGCGAAACAAATGCGTTTACGTAGCGCATTTTCTCACTCTGCCTAACAGTGGCGCCGTTAATCCGTTAATGCACGGACGTTGACACTTAACAGAAACTTCTCTCATCAAGTGGTGTTGCCGCAATAACAACCGAATTTCGGTCAAATTTTCTATCTGTCGTCGTCTCCTCGCGGATGGTTTTCTCTCTCTCTCTCATGCTGTTCCGAACTGGTTAATTCTGAGTGGTTGGGGTCGTGCGGTGGCGGCAGAGGGGATATATTCGAGGGCCTCTTCACAATGTAAACTATTTCGAGCGCTTTTGCCAAATGCCAGAATACCAAATATTCGGTCTTGGTTCGCTCGTTATTCACCAGTTGTCAGGCGACGACATATTTGAGAACTCTTGCATTAATATATTGTTTTCGTTTCGTTTTGCTTGACGAGTTGAATTTCCGGCAGACAGCTTGAAGAGAGCAGTAGCAGTACAGCGTATAGTCTCTCCAGCTTCATTTAACTAATTGATTAAGATCTTCGCAGATTTTCAACTTGTATTAAAGTTGGGTTTCGAAACTGTTCTCATTGTAAAATTCGAGCTTTTGCTTGTGATGAATATGAAATATTACGAAGTGCCTGGGAACATCTGTATTTTTCGCCATGCAGAAAGAAAACGTGGAATATCTGGGGAAACGTTCCTTTGAAAAATTCATGGGCGCCTCTCTGTGGCTTGTCAGGCACCGAGCCCAAACCGCTTAATTAATACAGACGGAAACCGAAAAGCTTATCAAGACGCTGTTTCTAAATCTTGAAGATAAAAGAAGTACAAGGAGGCGCAGTTTAATTAATTGCACTGCGCAGTAACGATTTGACGACTTGGCGTGCAGTTGGCTATTATACCAAAATTGCACTAAATTGATGATCAGTTTTGAAATGTACAGATCCTAATGCGATCTGTACGTTTCAAAATCGGGATCCTGAGTACATTTTAAAAACCTAACCCAATCCATCATCAGTCAGACCCAACCCAACCCATCCCAAGAAAACAATAGGTTTACCCGACCCGACCCAACCCACCGTGATACATTACAATTTCTTAAGCCAGTGCTTCCCAACCTGTGTGCCGCGGCACACAACTGTACCGCCAGGGGCGTAGCGACGGGGGTTTATCGGTATATATACCCCCAAAATCAGTCTACCTTAAAGTTTTTATGTGATTTACATGTGGTTATGTGTAGTTTATATGGTTTATGTGTTTTATAGTTAAGATTTATACCCACCCAAAATATTTATACCCTCCCAAATAAAATTCCTGGCTACGCCCCTGTGTACCGCAGCAACGGTAGAAGTGTGCCGTGGCAAAATGTTGGAAAATAGTAAAATAATAATGGTGCCGTATTAATTGGTAATAATTATAAGTTTATTTATATCTCTTCAATGAAGTTAGACATGAAATATTGATACGGATTTCAAAGAAAATATTATAATGTATACTAGACTAGAGTATAAAATATTATACAGTACTAGTAGGCCTATAAAATGCATCATTTAAAAATGAAATGTGTGCATTTCGGCTGCAGTTTGCCGTTCGTTGACTGTATGTTTCTTGGATAGTGTGCCGTGGCTGGAAAAAGTTTGAAGCACTGTCTTAAGCCGTGATTTATTTCCTTACCCAACCCGCCATAAGCATGAAAATTTTGACCCAACCCAACCCACGGGTGCTCGACCAAACCATGTTCGCGTCCGATCGGGGTATAAATGCATTCGCTCGGCTGCTTTTCCAGGCGCCGGCCGCCGTTTTAATTGTTTCGATTTATCCAATTTCACCGGCGGACGTGCATGGATCCATCATGCATCTACCGTATATACGACAAACACCGGGACATAATATTAGAATTATTTCTCGGCACCGCGCGATTATATTGCGAAAGTGGGCAGGGGGTGGGGCTTTGCAAATGATTCCCTCTGCATGCTGCGTCGCGTTTCACAAAACAGTCGCGCGATAATTTCAATAGCAATTTGAATTACTGGTCGACGGCGTCCTGATCCTTAGCGATCCTGACATTTCCAACCATCACGGAACACTCAGTCACTGCCAGCCCGGCCAGCCAAGGCCAGCCAGCCAGCTTCCCGCGGAAGAATTCATAATCGGACCGTGGTCTTCCCCCCCCCCCCTAAATGTCCGAAGTCAGTTCCTCGCTAAACGCAATAAAGCGGCGTCCTGTTAGGGACACAATATGGCCGCCGCCGCCGCCGCCGTATTATTTAATATTCGTCATATCTTTTGTTCGTCTGTCCAGAACGCAATTCCATTCCCGCGACCGTTCCAAGTTCCAATCGACCCTCGCGTCACCCACTTAACTCGTCTGCCCCCGAGTACGCGAGTACCCCGAGTAGGTACGCGTGCTTCGTGCTCCTCGGCGCTGACACAAGCCACGTGCGGCGGCGGCGGCGGCGGCGGCGGCGGCGGCGGCGGCGGCGGCGGCGGCGGCGGCGGCGGCGGCGGCGGCGGCGGCGGCGGCGTCGGCTACGCACGCAATACGTTGCGTATAGGTCTACGCAAACTTGAAATACTGTCATTGGCGTAGACATGAGGGGAAATCAGGGGGTGGGGTTCCTCATATTTTGGCCGGGACCGGTCGTCAGATTTGCGCAAATCCGTTGAGATAATTGTAGGGTGGTGGTCAGGGGGTATATCGGTATATATACCCCAAAAAATCAGTCTACCTTAATTAAAGTTTCTAATGTGTTTTTTAAAGATTTTTAAAGTTATAATACCCCCAAATCAAATTCCTGGCTACGCCCCTGGTGGTGGTAGGCAGTGTGGCCCAGTGTTTATTCTAACCACCTTGACATTGGGAGGATTTTGAAATTTTGGGGGCAAGGTCTGAGTCTCCACACTTGGGGGAATTTCCATCCCCTAGCCAACATATAAAAATGGAGGATTTTAAAACTTTTTTGGTGGGGGGAATTCCCCCCAGAGAAGGCCTAGAATAAACACTGAGTGTGACCGAAGAGAATGTGCGAAGAATTCTTTGACGACGTCTTTTTGCTCTTCGGAGAAAATGGTCGATGTGCCTGCCCCACCCCTATTCCGAAACCCTGGATGCGCCACCGAGTACCGTGGAATAATCGATGAGTGATGGATGATCTGAGTTTAGGAAGGCGGTTCTAATTATTTGAGGATTTTGACATCGAAGAGAAATCCCATTTTGTTGGAGATTTGTCAATTTGGATTTCGGATAGGGAGAGGCACAAGAGAAGCCATAGGTGTGATGAAGATAGTCTGTGTGAGAGAAACATCGAAAACGGGAGAGATGCATCTGTATGTTTTGTGGAACTAAGAAAAGGCATTCGACCGAATAAAGTGACCTAAACTAAACTATGGATTATTGAAACACTAAAATTACTAGGAAGAGACTGGAGGGACAAGAGGTTGATTAAAAAAACTATACACTTGTTTACAATATAAGCCTATGTAACAAACAATACAGATAAGGATTGGAGAGGAAGATAGAGAGACATAGAGAGAGAGAGAGAGAGAGAGAGAGAGAGAGAGAGAGAGAGACAGACAGACAGACAGACATACAGACAGACAGACAGACAGGCAGACAGAGACAGACAGAGACAGACAGACAGACAGACAGACAGACAGACAGACAAACAGACAGGCAGACAGGCAGGCAGACAGACAGGCAGACAAAGAGACAGACAGAGGGAGACAGAGAGAGACAGAGAGAGACAGAGAGTAACAGTAAGAGGCTCAAACTAATATATAGTAGAAGCTATACGCTTTGGAGACGATCAGGCAATGTTAGCGGGGAGCAGCAGTAGAGAACTCAAAAGAATAAATAATGGACAAGCCAATTAACACATCCAAGGAATACGGCATGAAAATAGACGCACTAAAAACGAAAGCCAAGGTAAAGAAAGACGCAGGATGTCACGAAGAGATAAAGAGGAGAATAGTGATGGGGGAGAACAGGTTTCTTTGGACAGGGAGGAGAAATGGCAGGAGAGGAGGCCTGAGCAAAGAACTAAAGAAGAGACCTGATGAAAAAACGCTGCATGGTCTGGAGCGTAACAACAGATGGAAGCATTCAAACTGTGGTTGTGGAGGAAGATGGAGAAAATTAACTGGGCAGATAAGAAATCAAGTGTGATTAGGTATAGGGCCTACTACAGATGGCGGGAGAATATACTCTTTGGATCGTTAATTAACTAGATCAACAGAGATGGATCGGACATGTGCTGACAGCAGAACCGTCATTTTCATTGTTTTCCGGGGGAAGACTTTCGACTACAAGGCAGGCAGTATTTTTTAAATACCTATGCAGTATGCAAATTGGTTTTGTCCATATTATACATGCTACATACGATACTACATAGTACATACCAGTGATTGTAATAAAATCATAAAGACAATTGCGAACACAACGAATTTAAAAACACAAAAATTCGCGATCAATTTTTCCCTAAAAATCAGGGGCAATGCGCCCTGACCCCCCCCCCCCCCAATGACGTCCCTGGCTGAGAGGAAAGTCATTGTTCAGAGCAGTACTTGAGGAAAGTATACCAAGAAATATAGACAAAAGGCACAGACCGAGAAGGATGCTATTGGACTGGACGATGAAGATTGGTGCACAGTCACACGAACACTACGCTGCAGATATAAAAGAAGAGGCAAGGCACAGAGAGGAAGGGGAACAATGGAGTCCTGACGACACCTGTCTCACGAGGAAGAGAGTTGTAAGTGGATCCCACTTAATCGCATACCGCTTAATTGCATAACCCGCATAATCGCATAACAACATAAAAACCCGAACCAGTGTTTTGTGTATCAGACGTCCCGGTTATTCGCATAGCCCTGTTAATCGCATAAGCAAGGCTCGCACGGCACCTGTGCAATTAAGCGGGTTTCACTGTATCGGAAGCGAGCAAAATAGCTCTCAAATAGCCCAGAGACGTGCCTCTGCAGTCAAGCTACGCGGACAGGGCGTCGATCTGCTTATAGTTTGGCCAAACAGCTGCATGCCCGCAAATTCTCGACACGACGGAGCTCCCCCCCCCCAAAAAAAAAATACAAAGACTTTAGGAAACTCTCATTGTAAAAAAATAGCACGAGTCACACACGCACACACACACATTTCGGCGTCACTGGCCGAAGACCGATCAGCTTAATTTCCGCTGTTTTAGCGTTTTTTGCTCGATCGTCAAACGGCGCTCCAGAACAATTAACTCGCGATCCCTCTTTCCATCTTTCCATCGACTTCTTTCCAGTTTTCGCATGCAGCAGCGGCAGCACCGCCATTCGGAATTCCGTCGTCTATACCAAGCGCGCTCCTCTTTGTAATTGTTGTTTCGCCACTCCTTCCGGTGTCACTCCTTCCGGTGTCACTCCTTCCGGTGTCATCTCGCCGCGGCGGCGTAAATTTCCTCCACCTCCACCTCCACCTCCACCTCCACCTCCTCCTCCTCTTCTTTCCCTCCTCCTCCTCCTTTTCCTCCTCTTCCTCCTCATCCTCGGCAGCATAAATCCATTAAGACGAAGCGGTCAACGGGAAATATTCCGCCGCCGTCGTCGGACGAAAGTTCCGCGGCGGCGACCGGCGTGCCTCGCCCTGGACCTTTGCGTTCAGGCGACGTCGGCCCTAATAATGCACCGGTAATTGTCTTTCTGCCTTCCCGCCGCTCCAGCTGCCGTCTCGTTGTCGTCGGCGGCGGGTCTACGGGGGGCAGGCGACCCCCGGGAATCGATCACGGAAAGGACCGTGCAGCAGGAATTTTATAATGTCAATCGGACACAATTTCCGGGAGCCGGACAACTCCAGCTCCGCCCGCCACAAATGAAACGGTCAAAGGAGGAAGCGGCACGACTGCCTCGTAGTTGTCGTCGTCGTCGTCGTCGTAGTCGACGGCGATATAGATCAAAGTCATAACCACTTCTGCTTTCAATTTGTTCGACTGATTGCCTTTTTTGATTGAAAAGCCGAGCGAAAATTGTCCCTAACTGGCTGCCAGGCACTAATGCCGGCCGACGGCGGCGGCGGCGGCGGTGCTGCTGCTGCTGTGAGGGTGCCCCGCTTATCGCCCGATCGCCCGCGGTAATATCTTCGAAGCCGAATCGGCGATGATTTCCGCCGGAGGCGAGGCGCTTCGGAGCAGGCGGAGAAAGGTCTCCGGCCCCCGGCCTCCGACCCCCGTCGACGGCGCGAATCTAAAGGAGACGCGTCCGCTGCCGCCACGCACACACGCACCACGCCAAACGTCGGCGGCGACGGCGGCGGCGGCGCAAATTGAGTAATACGCTCGGTAATTTGGGGCGAGACACATAATCTCGTTCCGGTATCTCTTATCGCGTATGACTTACCGCTGCTCCGGCGTCAGCGAATCGCTTTCATTTCTCAAAACGAGGCGCAGATTAGAAAGAAAAATTAATATTCGAAATTGAATGGAACGCTCGGGACGGGGGCGGGGGTAGGGCGGGAACCTCTGGGGCGTTATTCGGTTTTGTCGAAGAGGAAAGAAAGAGCCTCAAGACATGGAAATGAAAGATACAAATCTACGGTGCTTTCAATATTGACGTGCACTGCGACAACACTATTATATATATACTAGGTGTTTACCCGTCAAAAATGACGGGGGACATTGGCTGTTTTACCACCCGATTTTGCGCAAATGCAACAGCATTTTATGACGGGGGAGATTGGCTGTTTTACCACCCGATTTTGCGCTAATGCAATAGCATTTTGCGCAATTAGTTCTCCTTCACTCGCCGCCTTTTCCTTCAACCGAGTTAACGCCCATTCGCAGGAATTTTCTGAACCTTGATAGTCAACGTAAGTGTAATGATTTGGCAGTGTCGAACGACATGCAGTGCTTGATTCTCTTGTTTGCTGCGCTGCTTTTCACGCCGAGCAACAGCCTGCTCCTCATTCTCACTTGATTGTCGGAAAGCTCGTGAACGCTGAACTTTTTGTTTTGCACGGACGGTTAGAAAGAGGAATAAAAAAGCTAAACAATGGTGCAAACCTCATCTTCTTAGCTCTTATATAGCCTGAGATATAGCAAATTCAAAAAATTTGGAAACTTTCGCAGACTTCAAAACTTTCGCGAAATTCACCGATAATACTTATGTTCAAACATTGGGGTCATCGGGTTAGAACTGATAGATCTTTGCCAAATGTCAACCGATTTTCAAACTTTTTGGTTTATTTTGTTCCTCTGACATCCCTTAACAACTTTTCCGCTGACCAAAGTGGGGTTACCGCTGAAAATATTTTGCTAGGGGGCTTTAAAAATTTTTCGGGGAAAGAGGGTGATATTTTAGGCCGTAAAGTGGACTCTACCCCCAATTTCTTTGTTTTGCACGGACGGTTAGAAAGAGGAATAAACAATCTAAACAATGGTGCGAACCTCATCTTTTGGCTCCTATATAGCCTGAGATATAGCAAATTTAAAACGTTACAGCAATCATTTCTGAAGAACGCTTTTCCAAAATTAAAAATCCCCAGTACGGTGACGGCGTCTGAAAATTTAATCCTCACTTGAGGAGTAAAATTTAAAAAAATAGGTATTGAGGCTAGAAGATATATATATATATATATATATATATATATATATATATATATATATATATATGTAATAATGGGGAGCAGGGCATTGGGAGAGGGAAGGGAGATTTGGGAGGAGGAAAGTGGGTTGTACGGGTTTTCGGGCAGCGTTGTGTAGGTTTGGAAACGGGGCTTGGGCGATTGGGGAAGGGATGGGGAGAGGGGGGATGGGGAAAGGGAAGGGGAACGGGGTTTGGGGCCGGGGCGGGAATGGGTTGGGGAGGGCGATTTGAGAGAGATGGGGAGAGGGAAAAGGGTTGGGAGAGGGAAGGGGAACGGGGGTTTGGGGCCGGGGCCGGAATGGGTTGGGGCCGGGGCGATTGGGAGAGGGATGGGGAGGGGGAAAAGGGTTGGGGAGAGGGAAGGGGAACGGGGTGGTTTGGGGCCGGGGTCGGAACGATTGGGAGGGGATGGGGAGAGGGAAGGGGATGGGGAAAGGGAAGGGGAAAAGGGGTTTGAGGCCGGGGCGGGAATAGGTTGGGGCCTGGGCGATTAGGAGAGGGATGGGGTGAGGGAAGGGGGACGGGGGTTTAAGCTGCAATTAAGACGCTTCGTTAAACGCTCCGGTTTGATTAAACAATATTTGGTTGTCAATGACAACAGCGTCTTGCAATACCCGCCGTGTTGCGGACGGACAGACGCGACAGACGGACATCGAGAATTATATATATAGATATTGTCAACGCCGTTTTCTCAGTACAACATTGCAATGCCTTCGCCTTTTAGTATACAGTAACAGTAGCGATTTAGGAGATAAAATAATTTCCGGATTAATTTTCGCACAGACCTTCCGTTAAACCGACATACTGTATACATTGGCGTGGCCACGAGGGAGGCACGTGGGGGTCGAGCCCCCTTCCTATTCGTTCTGGGACCAGTGGCGGAATTTGAACAGAACACATTAGATAATTTTGGACGTGGGATGGGGTAGGGGCATATTGTAGACAGATTCGATATATTCAGTTGCATTACCGGTAGTTTTTCGTTCGCTCATTCATTCATTCATTCATTCATTCAGTTAGTCAGTCAGTCAGTCAGCCAGCCAGTCATTTTCAGAAGTTGAAAATGAGTTTCTATATTTGAAATTTATTCTGTTGAATAAATTTCTAATGACAAAGCTTAAAAATTTCCATGCAAACGAAATTGGTGTTTTTGTTGCAATTATCACTTTACTGCATTGGCTGTTACAGAGGTTCACCACGTCACATCGCAGCGGCGTACCAAGGCTTTATGCCGCCCGGGGCGGTCGCAGAATTTGCCGCCCCGAAAAGAAGCTACTGTAGATTTAAACATTTAAAAAATTCAAAGAAATCCGTAGATTTATTTCCGATTTTTTAAAACAAATGTATTGCTTAGATACTTTATATAACTGTAATGGAATTTTACGTGTGGCCACCGTAGTAGCAATCACCGACATATCGAGAAAATATGGATGTTGAAAAAAAAAAGAAAATGTGTCATCATCTAATACGAAGAACAGAAGAAGGGCAGGGGCGTAGCCAGGAATTTATTTGATTTGGGGGTATAATGTGTATAATAATATAAAACGGAACAAATAAGGCAGCGAAAACAACCTGTTTTCACTAAATTCTTGATTCTTCATCTACTGATTCATTCCAATCTCTGGTATGTCCCATACTCGAGTCCGAGCGTTGGGTTCCGGCGCTTATCTCCGGCCTGGGCAATCAGCGTCGTAGGTGGTATAATCCATTAATCTGGCGTAGGTTGCCATTACTTTACCGAGACCCACGTTTTACCACGCAACTTAACGCTGCTCCTCAGTTTACCACCGCAGACAGACGGACAGATAGACAGACAGACGGACAGACAGACGGACAGACAGAGGCAGAGAGACGAAGACGGAGAGGCAGAGAGAATAGGGAAAGTGAGAGTGAGACAAAGAGAGATAGGGAGAGGGTGAGAAGGAGAGAGAGGATAGAACTTCGTCTTGATCTGCTGTCCTGCCTTCTGTCCGGTGCGTCGTTGTCCTGCTGAGCTGGCGTAACCAGTCGTTCGACGGACGGATAGCGGCTCTACCCTCCCATTCAATCAGGTTACGTCAAAAACGGTGATCACGGCATTAATCAGTTGCCGCGCGTCTCTCTCTATATTAGGATGCGAGGGTTAGCACTAATGCCCCCTCCCCCCTCCACTCGCCGCCCCACCCCCGACCGATGATTTCCTGCTCCTCCGATGTCGACTCTGCCAAGTCGGTTTTCGTGATCTCTCGAGACGCTTCTAAGTCTGGCAATTCCCAGTCCAGTGGCTCCGTTGTTCACCCCGTTAAACCACCGCTAATCTGCTACCGGAATGTCCACGAGAGAGAGAGAGAGAGAGAGAGAGAGAGAGAGAGAGAGAGAGAGAGAGAGAGAGACTGTTTTCCGCTGTAGCGAGCCTAGCGACGAACTCGATTACTAATTTCGTTCTCGGTGCATATCTATACAGTACGGCATATTACTTGCTCTCCGAAACCGTCACGTTAGAGTCGTAGACTAAAGATCGTAGACTTTACTTAGCACTAGATAATTATATACTGTATATATATATTATATATATATATATATATATATATATATATATATATATATATACGGCAGTGGTTTTCAGATGGGTCCGCGGTCCCATGTGGGACCGCCAAGCGTTTTTAGAGGGTCGTAAAGGGATTACTTTCTCAAGATATCTCACCAACACAAAACACACTGATGGCTCTAAGAGTGCTGATTCCATTTGAAACTAAATTTAATGACCAAGATTTGCAATTTTGTGATTAAATAATTGATTGACAAAACAAGTAGCCTATGTGTTAATTACAGTTAATTTAAAATTCAAATTTTATAAGGTCCGCGAGTCATCGAAAAAATGTCCAAGAGACAGCCACGCAGGAAATCCTAAAAAGTCTGAGAACCGCTGAACTAAAAAAACATGTAAATAAATAAATAAAATAGTAGCAAAACGAAAGTTGCATTAACGTTGATGTGCGATATGCAGTATTCTAGGGTCAATGTTTCGTTATTTCTAAGAAATTCTGGCATTAAACAAACAGTGTATAGTCTGGATAGCAATGTTTTACATCATAGCATATATATATATATATATATATATATATATATATAATTCTTTATGTAACTTTTTAAAAGTGTAGTCTAATGTTAGACTTCTAAAACGATGTGAACCCGGTCTTAAGTACGAAAAATAGTAGATATTGCATGCAGTGCCTTGACTTGAAAGACTGGTTTTCGCCATTAATCGAACGGCCGAGTTTCTATATTTCGTTGTCTCTAATCGTTTCCCATCGAAGACAACGACGACGACGACGACGACGACGACTAAGATAGGCTTCTTTTTCCAGCTGCTCCTCCTTGTGGTGGAAAAGGTCCCGAGACGCGGTCAGTTCGAGCGACCAGAGCCAAACGGCGCGCGCCGTCGGAGAGGCGGACGAAGTCCCAAGACGGTCGGACGGGATGGGATGTGACCCCTCGACGGAAGGGATGAAACGGCCGCGGGCCCCGATTCGAAGTCGTCCCCGATCGCCTCTCGATATCTCTCCCTCCTCTCGGCCTCCCGAAGGGACGACCCCCACTCTGTAATTGGTCGGTCCCCGACGTCCACTTCAAAGGCATTGGTGTCCCGGACGGACGGACTGTGCCGTCGACGCGGGACTCGGTGGCCGACCGACGATCGACCGACCGTCCGACCGACCGACGGGGTACTTAGATCGACCGCTTAATTTATTAAGATCTGCGACGGGCACGATAGTCAGTATCGCTGCTCAACTGATTTAGTATCAGTAATACCATACTGCATCTCCCTCCCTCCGTCCCTCCTCTCTCCTCTCTCTCTCTCTCTCTCTCTCTCTCTCTCTCTCTCCCTCTCTCTCTCTCTCTCTCTCTCTCTTTGTCCCTATCTTTCTGATTGTCTTATCTTTCTATTTCTTTCTCATTTCTCTTTCGCTTTCGCTCTTTGTCTTTTCTCTGTCTATGTCTTTCTGTCTGTGTCTGTCTCTCTGTCTCCCTCTCTTGTTGTCCAAGAGCTTTCCCGTCGCTTTAAGAACGGACCCGCGTATAATAAAAATATTTGTCTATAATTATTGTAGTTTTAATACAGCAGCGACCCTTTTGAACATTGAGAGCAAAATCAGGAATCTCAAAGTCAACTGGAAGGCCAATGTCTGGTGGTAATATTTTCTTCGTCGCCATGGCATTGAGTCTCGTTTTTGGTGCTCAAATTTTAGAAAGAAATTTTACTCTTTTGCTATTTGCGTCCTTTCTTCATCAGTCGTCTTCTCCGTCATCTATCGACGGCGTTTCTCTTCTTTTAGTTCCTTTGGATCTGATTTCATTTTTAAGGATCAGATTTGCATGGGAATTTTTGCAAAATTTCTTGTTGAATTTCAAGTATATCTGTCCACAAACTAACGCATTCTTATTCCTCGAAAACCGACCAGCAAGCAAGTTCTTCGTTCAAAATTTCCACCTTCGCTTTCAGTTTATTATTATTCTCTTGTATAGATATTCGGCTTAATACTGTGAAGAACCAATTCTTTCCTATTTTTGTCCCTCCCCAGTGTTTTATCCAGACTCCAGGCCTTTGGGGGAATTGATGCTTTCTGGGGGATTGAGGCTTTCGGGGAGGGGGTCGACTTGATTGAGGGGAAAAGGCACAGTTCAATGCAAAATTTGTGTAAGTGCTGGGATTTTTTGGGGAGGGGGGATTTTGAGTTTTTTTTTTTTTTTTTTGGGGGGGAATCTCCCGTCCTAACAGACCTGTATGAAACACTGTCCCCCTCCCTCCCTCCCTCCCTCCCTCCTTCCTTCCTTCTCAGGGATTTTCCTACAGCCCCAGCGGGGTTTTACACCCCGGTTTGTGACAGACACCCCCTGCTCCTACACCCCTTTCCCAGGGGTGGTGTTGGCTGTCACCAAAACAGACTGATGTTAGAACTGTTCAATTAAAATTCTAATATTGCCATCCGTTTCATGTAGTCATGGTCAACATCGTCTTTTGGGGGTAGTTTTGTCTTTCATTCATATTTACATTTTAGCGTTTCCCAAACATGATTTTGGAATCGCTGCCCACTTCAGCGGCTTTCTAAAGTGCCGCGACCCTAATTATTATAGCATGTAATATCAGAATGCATTTGGCCATCTGGCGAACGTTAGTTGACAGGAATTTTCTGAGTTTTGAGTAAATGGCAAAACAAAAGCTCTTATTCAATTTAAATGAAGATATGGCAAATATATTAGACAGAATTATTCATATTTTTGCCAATGAGGCAAAAAAAGAGAAATACAGTATATAATTTGAAATTTTTGGGAAATTACTTCTTAAAATTTTCCACATGAGCATACCTTTGTTACGCATCTTAAAAATCCTATGAGTATGGCGCAAAGTCGCTTAACCGTCAGGTTACTAATATGCGATAGAGATTCCGTATTGTTAATGGAGTTTCAGAGCAAAATGGTCGGAATGCGCTTTCCTTGCGTTATTGCGAAATAAGATTAAGTTCAAAAGTGCTATAGGCCAGGGTTTTCCAAACTTTTTGGAACTGCGAACCTCCTCAACGGCTTTGATAAAATCATTTTAATATAAGCCATGCACGAAGGATTGCAGGAATATAATTTCTTAAACCTAGGCCTACTTGCAACTTTCAGGGCCTGTGACATTGTGGTACTGTTTAGAAAATTACACTTTTGAATCTAATTTCGTGCTACCCCGCGACCCACCAGACTGAGCCGTGCGACCCACACTTTTGGTCGCGACCCACAATGGGAAAACACTGTTCTATGACATCTCTGCTTGGCTTTTCATAGCATTTCTATGTTTGATGTTTTTTAGGTAACATGTACTGTGCTTAAGAGATGTTTCATATAGGCATGTTTCCATGGCGAAACTCGCCTCTGAAAATTGAAACTTGAACCGCTATAACTGACTCCACACAATTTAGAACGGATCCTATGAAAACGGAAATCATATATGTTTGGCTAGTATTTTCCTTTTAACGGGGGCCAAGCATCGAACCCCCAACAAGCCACCTCTCCGTCGTCCTATTCTATTCGCCCTGGGCCCAATGAGTCTAGGTCAGGCGTGGCCAACCTTTTGCTAAAAGCAGGCCATTATAAATTTTGATGAGCGTGCGGCCGGCATCATCGTTTGATGCCTTCTGCACTGTACCTCACATCATTGTTTTCAATAGTAATACAGTCATTGCAGTCACATACCGGTAGTGACTGGCAGCGGTGGTTCCACCATGCTGATGACTGCGGATTCATCTCCACCGGGGTTCCGGATGACCTTTTTTTGCTTGTCAACCTATATTCCGCAGAATTTAAACAAAATTAGTGAAAAATACTGCAAATGACCTTCTTTTTCTTGCTTGTCGGGAAATCATGCTGCTTCCAGATGGAAATTTTACTGCTCGTTTGTGGTCGGTCTTATAAACTCTAAAGCAGGGTTTTCCAAATATTTTGGACCCGCGGCCCACTTCAGCGGTTTTGTAATGTGCCGCCACTCTAATCATAGCAGGTAATATAATTTAAAATGCATTAGGACATCTGGCGAACGTTAGTTGAAAAGAATCTCCTCAGTTTTGAATCAATGGCAGAACTAAAGCTCCGATTCAATTCGAATGAAAATAATGAAAATGAAAATATATTACGAAGAATTATTCATAGTTTGCCAAATACGACAGATATAGAAATTGAGATCGCTCGGAAATTATCTCTTTAAGATTTTGCCAGAAACACACCCTTTTTACGTGTCATAAAAATCATATGAGTAAGCCTACGCAAAATCGCTTTGTCTCCGGCGAAGTTGATTACATTTAGAGATTCTCTATTGTTAGCGGAGTTTCAGCGCAAAATGGTCGGAATACGCTTTCCTTGCGTTATTGCGCAATAAGATTAATTTTCCCCAAAACTGTTTGGGACTGCGACCCACCTCAACGACTTTGTAACATGCTTTGACCAAGTGGCGGCTCTAGGATTTGGCAAGTGGGGGGCCGTTGGGGTGGCAACTTCTAATCATGGGGGCCAACCATTTGTTGTTTAATGTATGTAGCATTAAGTATAGGGTCCCAACTGGGGGGCACTGGAGGGGCCAGGCACTCAATAGGGAGGCACGGGGCCTCTGGCCCACCGGTGGAGCCGCCACTGCTGCGACCCCGCAAACTTATTGTCAATTAAATTGTATAAAACACTGACCATTTTAATATGAGCCGTGCATGGAGGACTGCAGGATTATAAATTTCTTAAAACCTAAGCCTGCTTGCAACTTAGGCTTATTAAATATAGACATGTAGGCCTACGATGGTTGACTTTCAAAAAGAGCAGCGGGAAGTCACTGTAAGTTAACAAGAGAGAAAGTAACTTCTGCTCATATTTTATATTAATCATGTGTATATATTTTCAGTTCCAACATAAAACGTCGCTGTTCACTAACTTTTAGGACTACATGTCAATAGATTCGAATCTATTACAGACAGTTTCGGCTTGGCTTCGGCTTTGGCCGAATGTATGTCTGCAGTTAACGGCTCCAGTTTCGGCTTCGGCCGAAACTGTAAATTGCAGCTTCGGTCTGACTCTAAGGTTAATCTTCTCTTGCAATCTTAGTTGTCGGCATCGTCATTAGTATAATCGTATTTTCCATCCATCGTTTTGTTCTCGGCTTTCTTATTTTATTATCTACGCTATTATTAATAGTAAGATAACTTATTAGAATAACGATAATATCTGATGAATTACAAAGAAGTGACTATCGGCTGATGTCAAGTGGACATTACTCAAGTACTCAACTGGTGTTACGGAAGTTCGATGATGATGATGATGATGATGATGATGATGATGATGATGATGATGATGATGATGATGATGATATCGTCATGAACGCAGTTTATCAATAATTCTAATTACATTAGTGGGAAGACGAATCGTAAAATAGAGATGCAAAGCAAGATAATTAATTATTTATCTTTCAAAAGTTCAAAACGGCTATTAACAAATTAAACTCTTACCTTGTGTGCGTCCGAGTTTCTGATCATCTTCAGTGAAAATTCAATTCAGAGAGAGAGAGAGAGAGAGAGAGAGAGAGAGAGAGAGAGAGAGAGAGAGAGAGAGAGAGAGAGAGAGAGAGAGAGAGAGAGAGAGAGAGAGAGAGAGAGAGTTGGCGGGGGAAGAGTTGATCGTAGTCTTTCGGGAGCGAGTGATTGAAAAAGACGAAAGCGTTTTCTTTTTGCAGAGCAACTTCCTCAAGCGTTCGATTCGTCGACTTAAAAACAGCCACTCGAGAAAACGATTTCACACAATTCGAAAATTCGCCGAACGACAACGACAACGACGAATACATTCTGTTGTCACCGTCGACGACGACGACGACGACGACGACGACGACGACGGCGACGACGACGATCAGCGGAGCAGACGATAACGAAGACTCACAGCACACGAAGCCATCATACGACGAAGCAAAGGCTGCGGCGACAGACGACACTTAGGCGATACACACTGAACACAAGCAGACGAAAGAAGATTCACACGCAGACAGACAGACAGACAGACAGACAGACAAACATACTGACAGACAGACAGACAGACTGACTGACTGACTAACCGACAGACTGACTGACAGACGGACAGACGGACGGAGAGACAGACAGACGGACGGACGGACATACATACAGACAGACAGACAGAAAGACAGACATACAGACGGATATATAGATAGATACATGTTGATAGATAGACAGACAGAAAGACAGACATACAGACGGATATATAGATAGATACATGTAGATAGATAGATAGACAGAAAAAGAGAGAGAGAGAGAGAGAGAGAGAGTCGGTTGTCTCGTAGCTAAAGGAAACTAATCGGGGCTAATTTCCAATTGTTGTTCCTCATCTGAGTGTCGTTGTCTTCAGTCGCTTCTTTGAAATCTGAAAACCCACACAATGAACGCTAAATTGCGCTGAAGTTCCTTTGACGTCACACGGTTGGAGGTCATTCGCCGAAAGATCAGCGCGGTCGGAAAAAGTAAGTATGTCGCTGTTTAGGCCTAAACAGAGACTGGAAAGAGTTCGGACAAACGGAGTCAACGGCCGCGAGCGTTTGAGAGATTTAGGCCTAAATGTACAAGAGAACACAACACACAAACCGCGCAGAGACGAACAGGAACAAGCCTTTTATCAAGTTTTATGGCGCTTATGTATTTATGCGCACAGAGCCAACCAACCAGCCAGCCAGACAGACAGCCAGACAGCCAGCCAGACAGACAGACAGACACGGTGGTGGTTCCACTATGTTGATGACTGGGGATGCATCCCTATCCTATGCCCTCCCCCACCGGCCGGAGTTTTTTTTCTTGTCAACATATTTTGAATTTTTTTCGTAAGCTCTTAAAATTTGTACATTCGGTGAACTGAAAAGATACTGCAGATGACTTTTTTCTTGTTTTGCTTGTCAGTCCTTTCCGACAAGGTTTATTAACATTTAGTGGAGGGAACAGTAAGAATTACCTTTTCCCTCTCATTTCTCTTTCAAACTTTGCATCCCCCCACCAACTTTCTATACATTTTTTGCATCCCCCCCATCAAGAATTCCTTTAACTGCCACTGGACAGACAACCAGACAGCCAGCCAGACAGAAGAGAGCATAGAGAGATAGACGGACGGAGAGAAGAGGAGAGGTCGACAACCCCCCCCCCCCCCGTCTTCCAAAGGTTCCGGCGTCTGTTTGTTTTCGGTGTCGTCTTCCGCTCAGAAGTGAAAACTGACCGCGCCGCTCGACAAGTCTTCTGCCCGGTCCCTGGTCATTAACTAGGAACGCCGGTCGATCGCTAATGACCCCCGCTCTCGTTAAGTCTCGTTACCCGTCTCGCCGGACCGCGAGAATTGCTTTCATTATCTTCTAAACGACCCGCTCGTTCGTTCGGCCGTCGATCGACGCTTTTGATGACCGCCGCCGTCGTCGTCGTCGAGAAGCTGGGCTGCGAAGGAGGCGGTCGTCGCCAGTTACTCCTTCTGGCTGAGGGAGGAGGGGGAGGAGGAGCAGCAGAAGGAAAGGGCGTTCGAACGAAAAAAGAGGAAAGCATAGAACCACGGTTAGGAGGTTAAAAATGCAAGATATGCATAACAGACAGACAGGCAAAGACAGATACGGAGAGATAGAGACAGAGAGACAGATACACACCGAGAGAGACAAAGACAGATAGAGATGGATAGATAGATAGATAGATAGATAGATAGATAGATAGATAGATAGATAGATAGATAGATAGATAGATAGATAGATAGATAGATAGATAGATAGATAGATAGATAGATAGATAGATAGATAGATAGATAGATAGATAGATAGATAGATAGATAGATAGATAGATAGATAGATAGATAGATAGATAGATAGATAGATAGATAGATAGATAGATAGATAGATAGATAGATAGATAGATAGATAGATAGATAGATAGATAGATAGATAGATAGATAGATAGATAGATAGATAGATAGATAGATAGATAGATAGATAGATAGATAGATAGATAGATAGATAGATAGATAGATAGATAGATAGATAGATAGATAGATAGATAGATAGATAGAGAAAGAGAGTGAGAGAGAGAGAGAGAGAGAGAGAGAGAGAGAGAGAGAGAGAGAGAAAGAGAGAGAGGAGAAAATCTGAATATAGTGGCAACACAATTATAACAGAGCGGACAAACCAATCTTCGCTCTGCCTGTGGTTGCGGGTGTAATATTGAAATCGTGAACCCACCCCGCACTTAGACAAATCGACCACTCAAGCAGACGACGCAAATATACACTGCCGGATTAACTGGCCTACTTACTTACCTAACGTACCGACAGGTAAACATAAATCTGGTAAATCTCGGAGACAGTGTAAAATGCAACATTTTAGTTTAATCTACTCGAGGAATCGACGGTTTCTTTCCCAATTGAGCGTTTTTTTTAAATACAGAAATTCTGCTGTGATTATATTGCGAACAGCTTTCTGCTAATAGACCTAACCTTACTCTGATATTTAAAAAAAATTATTTCCAAACTTGCGCACTCAGTCGCAGCACACCGATATAGGAGGCCCTGTTGCACGTCATCGCACTCTTGCCAATGTCCGAGAGCAGATTCCATGATTGCATTCCGCAGCGTCTGTCTTTCTGTCAGGAACATTCCTTTTTCTCCATTCGACAAATTTATGGGATTCATTCCACAGAAGCCCTTCCTTATTAAAGGAGCCGCCACTATATATATATATATATATATATATATATATATATATATATATATATATATATATATATATATATATATATATATATATATATATGCAAATATCATTTGATTGATCGCCTATATGGGCGTGTGTCACGGTGTGTGTGTGTGTGTGTGTCTGTGTATGCGCTATATAAATACTTTAGATCGGATACTGGTGTTGGCTAATTCTGCCGCGAAATTCGGTTGTCAGCGTTCGAAGAAGGAACGACTCCCCAACAGGAAAACGAA
>CM030837.1:16327224-16329724 GCA_018105865.1 Metaphire vulgaris
AACGGGTGATGAGCCCACTGTTGTTGTTGTTGTTGATGATGATGATGATGTTGTTGATGATGATGATGATGATGATGATGATGATGATGATGATGATGATGATGTAGGGATACAAGATCAGTTGGAAAGAATTTAAGGACACGCAAAACACATTGGCTTGTCCGTCTTTTCAGGACGTTGAAGAAGCAGAAAAAAACTAGCGATGACCTTTTTATTGATTGTCGGACTTTTTTTATAACAGAATAGCACAAAAACTAGTGACGATGACCTTGTTCCCTTGTTAGAGCGTTAAATATATCAAATGGCACAAAAACTGGTGATGATCCATTTTTAATCAATCATTATCAAGTCCTTTTACTGTAGCGTAATGTCTAAAATCGGTAATCACTATTTTAAATGAAATTTAAGGACATTTGGTGTCCTTATTAAGGACAAACGTCCTTTATTATTTTATTATTATTATTATTATTATTATTATTATTATTATTATTATTATTATTATTATTATTATTATTATTATTATTATTATTATTATTATTATTATTATTATTATTATTATTATTATTATTATTATTATTATTATTAAGACAATTTATAGAGCGCAGTCATAGTGAAGACTAAAGTAAAAAGGCTTAACATTATAAGAGATATTAAACATATGCGTCTTAAGGCCTTGATAAACAGATAAGGGAGGTCAATTGTACAGTGGGACGAGCTGGAGGCGAACTGCCCCGGGCGGCACTTGCTGTAGGGGCGGTATTTTGATGATGATTTGATGTCCTTATGATGATGTAATGATGATGATGATGATGATGATGATGATGATGATGATGATGATGATGATGATGATGATGATGATCTAAGAATCATATTCATCATCAAAATTTTCTTTCGAAAAATCGTCATTTTCATCGTCGTTAACATCGGCAGCGCTACAGTAATCGTCGTCGTCATCATCAGCAGCAGCAATACGAATACAGTCGCCTGCGTTGTCGTTGCTATTGTAGTCGGTCTTGAACAGTCCCCGATACTTGTGGTAAGGTCCACAGGGACTGTGGTCGCCGTTTCAAAGCACCCGCAAATAAAGGCTTCAGACGACGGTCGATTTACTTGTTCTGTATTCGAACAAAAACGCATTTCCCCGAAAATCTGATCATAAATCAAAGACGTGAAGAGAAATAGAGGACACGACGGTCACGTGCGTTTCTCCGTCGGCGTTTCCGTTCGCACGAATCGAACGAAGTTCACGCAATCAGAAAAGAACTTTTTCTGGTACATTTTTGCGACGCTGAGCGGTCGAAATGTGAGGTCTGTGCCCCAAATAATTTACGGAAAGTGATCACGATTACATTTTACAGCGTGTAATCGTATACGCGAAAGAAAGAAAGAAAGAAACCAAATTCGTACCACCCACCTGCTGGCACAGGCTACTTTTTGCTCTGTTTCAGCTGGTCACGTGACCGGCAGTCTAACTTTCACCGTAGGTCCGTGCGTGCGTGCGTGCGTGCGTGCGTGCGGCGGGCGATCGGCAGTCCTCGGCCGCCGTCTCTCGATGTTCTTTCGGGGGTCGAAGGGTCGCAATTTCCAGCGACGAGAAGACGAATGCTGCTACCAGGGACGACGCAACCCCCCCGCCCCCTCGCGGTCCAAGGCTCCGCTTCGGCGACATCGATCCCCGCCTAAATCGCATCACTACCTCCCGCTCCTGCTCCAGAGCCCCAGCCCCCACCCCGGTTCCAACCGTTTTACTTTGCCGCCGACGGAGGCGTGCCTAGCGCCGACCGTCTCGCCCCCGCCACCGGCCGCCGTCGTCTCCCTGTGATGGCGGCGGCGGCGGCGGCGGCGGCGGCGGCCACCACCAGTAATTATCGCGACTTTGCGGGCGGCGCGCGACCGCTGTTGATAAAGCGTCGTCCGGGTCAGAGGTCGAAGGTCAGAGGTCAGGCGCCGAGGAAGCCGACCGCGACTCGACAACGATTGATAGGAAGAAGGACCGGAAGACAAGACAATGGAGATGCGACGAATAGAACGAAGGGAGGGGTGGGAGGCAGGGAGGGAGGGAGGGAGGGAGGGAGGAAGGAGAGGAGAGGAGGGAAGAGAGAGAGAGAGAGAGAGAGAGAGAGGAATGCTGGCGAGGTCTAGGGTGGAGGAAGTGGAGAAGAAAGACAGGAATCGGGTCATGGCCATGGAAGTGGTGGAGGTATTTTCAGAGCATCGTCAATTTTTGGAGGCAAGTCTGTACTAACTAACTTACTTACTTATTTACTCACTTACTTACTAGCTAACAGTGCTGCTAACTAACTATCTGACCAACTAACTAACCGACCAACTAACTAATCAACTTACTAATTAACCAATCAATTACGTGTAACTGACTAATCAACGAACCAATTAGGCCTAATCAACCAACCAGCTACAGTGAATTAACTAACTTTGCTATAGAGAAGTTACTGACTATAGAGAACTTAATGAATAAAGAACTAACTTACTAAAGAACTTC
>CM030837.1:16332224-16369724 GCA_018105865.1 Metaphire vulgaris
GTCGGTCCTTATTGAAGGAAATTCACAGACACACACACACACACACCAGTGGTGGCTCCACAGGGGCCCCAGGGGGCCCGTGTCCCCTATTGAGTGCCTGGCCTCTCCAGAGGCCCCCCTGTTGGGACCCTATACTTAATACTACATACCTAACAACAAAACCACTCCAACGCCCCCCCCCCACTTGCCAAATCCTGGAGCCGCCACTCACACACACAAACACACGCACATATATGCAGTGTATATATATATATATATATAATTTCCTGGGATGCGCTATTTATATAGCGCGATGATGGATCGAGTGACTGACCACAGTTAATGACGTTCGAAGTTAAACACGAGCCAACAATTATTCTCAAAATGCCCTCACATTTCACCCACCGCAGTCTCCATGATTATGATAAAGACGACGACGACGACGACGACGACGACGACGACGACGACGACGATAATAATAATAATGATAATTAAAGCGCTAACGACCGGGGACTGCCGTCATCTCCACCGTCCGCAACCCACCCCATCCCCGCCTCCGCCACCGACCCCTCCGCCTTTTGCACACATTATATCCGAGCGACTAAATAACGGGCAATTATGGCCGTCGACTCTGTTGTCGGAGGCAAAAAGTACCACGTGACCGCGGAGGAGAAGTAGGAGAAGATGGAAGAGGAGGAGGAGGAGAGGTAAGGCAAACGGCGGCCGTTGTGTGCGGTGTGGTAAGACGATCCGGTGCGGAGCGGAAGCGAGGTCCGTCATATCTTCCGCAAGAGGAACCTTCTAATTGCGGCTGCGGCCGTGGCAATCTCTGGACGGATCATCGCCCCTCGCCCTTCGCCCCTTCCCCATTCCCCGCGAGCGGTCCTGGCGGCGGAAATAATGACTGTAATTATGACCGGATCTCTTTATCTCGTGTCTCTGCGAGGACGACCGAGGGGCGAGGGCCGGTTGGGAGGACGACGGCGGTGGGGGGGATGAGAATGAGGAGACAGAGGCGGCGGAGACAGATTGGACGGACACGAAGTCAAGACGGAGATCACGACCGCCAACCGAGACGCCGCGATCGCATCCCGAGCGATGCGGTCTCAAATCACTTGGCGTCGTGACTCAGCGCTAATTGCCAAGGTCCTTCTTGAGGAGAGGAGGGGAGAGGAGGGGAGGAGCGAGCGGTCGGCCGATCTTCTTCGTCGTCTTTTCAGCCGCCTTCGATCGCTCCTCCCCGTCCAGTCCAGGGGTCAAACGCTTGCAAAACCCCGTTTAGACTGTCTGTGGGCTATGGCTCTCTGGTGTATCTTCAACCCGAATCCATCTCCTATCTTCCTTATGAAATATTCTGATCGACGCCATTTTGCATGATAGACAAAGAGTTTCAAGTGAATTGTTTTAATGTTCACTGTTTGGCGAAATTTTTTCGTGTAAGCTTTGCTCAGTTACACGCTGGATACCGTGGCCATGGAAGGGGCGTGTATATTAAAGACCTGTTCTCTGTTTTGATATCGTGGACAACTCATCTGCATGTAGCCCTTTCGTTTGTCAATCTCGTTGTTGGTTCAAACGTCCACTCGGTCCATGATTGGATAATTCCAGCCACCGGCGACTATTAATGTCGACGCATACAGAGTGATTTTTCAACACAGGAACAGTGGCGGCTCCAGGATTTGGCAAGTGGGGGCCGTTGGGGCCAGGGTTATTTCTAGGATTATCGATTTGGGGGTGTCGGTAAATTCTGAGGGTCCCCTGCCAAAAAAAGTCTTTAGTTTTTTGGCCATATTTCAGCAAACACTAAAGCTATCAGCATGGAATTTGGCAATTAGGCTACATCAGAAACATTCCCAGGTATATGTCCTATAAATTTTATTGAAATAGCTACACACGCGGCCGAGATATTAAATGTCAAACAAGGGGCCAGTTTTTACTTTTACACCCTGTATATCCACAAAGACATGGACATATCCATAGACAATGTCGTCGACAAATTCGCTTCCAGCAGTAGAAATATCGATTTTACAATATGACTTTGTACAACCAGAATAAACTGGTTATTATATACTCACTGGCGGCTCTAGGATTTGGCAAGTGGGGGGGGCGTTGGGGTGGCAACTTCTAATCATGGGGGCCAACCATTTGTTGTTTAATGTATGTAGCATTAAGTATAGGGTCCCAATTGGGGGGAGGCACTGGGGGAGGCACTCAATAAGGGGGCACGGGCCACCCTGCCCCCCGGTGGAGCCGCCACTGTATATACTGTATTGTCAATTCTGAACATTATATTTTATAAATCAAATCTACAGATTTCTTCGAATTCGTGTACATATAGGCTAATTCTTTTGACAATTGGCTGGATCTTCTAGAAATTCATTGCATTCCCCACCAACTTCCTATAAATTCATTGCATCCCCCTACCAAGAGTTTTTGGAACCGCCACTGAGCAGCTTCTTCAGAAAACCATCTCTTCACTTCCAGTGTTTATTCTAGCCACCTTGACATTGGGGAGGAGTTTGAAATGTTTGGGGGGAGGTTTGTCTGCCCAAAAACCTTGACGAGCAAAAAAAGGTCATCCTGATATAATTTTTTTCTCTAATGTGGTGACGAGCAAAAAAAGGTAATCACGTCCTTCCTTTTCTTTCAAATGCTCTTCTATATGGTCATATCCTTCTCTTTTTCCCCTCTCCAAAATAAAAAGACCCCTCGTCACACTTTTTTTGGGGGGATTTCCATCCCCCCAATGCAACATATAGAATTTGGGGGGGTCAAACTATGGGGGGAAATCCCTCAAAAGGGCATAGAATAAACACTGCAGATGATAATGATGCATTATCGTCTGTTAAACTGTACTTGCATTTTTAGGGTTGGCAAATAGAAGCCCGATGTCCGCCATTTTAAATCTAGCACCGTATATTGTAATTATAACTGACTGTACGCTTAGACGGTCTAATCCGAGTTCCTCGACTGTCTGAACTGACTGTTTCTCTACCCGCCTCGTATCATTTAATTCAATTTCCAGAACACTTACTTGAAGTTTGATGCAGTTAATACTGCATGGCCTAGGCCTACATGAACACAACAGCTAACATTGCCTCTCTGGCGCTTCTAATTGCTTGACTACAGATAAGCATCTAAACTTCCTTACTTGCTAATTGGAGTTCGACGCCAACCGGCGTTTTCATCATCACTACGCTCCCTAATGACAATCCAACGTAAACATTGATACCGCAGCTCAGAATGACCGCCACGCAAATACATGTACAGGCTGAAACAAATTTTAATGAATTGTCAAACATATGCGTAAACTTCTATTAGGCTTCTAGGACTAGAGGGTAGAGACCCCCACTTTTTGAGAGGCTGCGATAGGGAAAAGGAAGACATTGAGGTTGAGCCCCTCCACTTTTTCTCCTAAGTTTACGCCAATATCTACAAATCCAAACATAAGATTGAAACGAACACGCACTAAATCGCCTAGCATGGCCGGCTGTTCTTATATGGTTCGACTGTGACACTAATATTCCCTCACGAAATATCTAATCCAACTCTTAACGGTTTCACTGCGGCTTCCGTCCAGGCGTGGGCTCATCCCCCAACCCAGGGTTATTTCCATGATTATCAATTGGTAGGGGGTCGGTAAATTCTGAGGGTCCCATGCCAAAAAGTTTGACAAGCAAAAAAGGTCAGCGCATAGCTGAAATTGGGGAGGGGCGTCGGTCTCAAAATGGGGTTGTTAGAGGGGTGTAAAAATATCCACGCCCTAACCCCAGATTCCTCTAAATATCTACGGTAAAGACAGCCGAAAGTTGAAGCAAATTTTCCACCATTTTCCACTTAGGCCCAGTGTTATCATGGTAACAGTAATTATTAATTATATATTATATATATTAATTATTATTATTAATTAATTAATTATTCAGCGTGTTGCTGGGCCTCCCCGATGGAAAGTTGAATCGTCTGCAATCCGTGCTCAATACAGCTGCTCGGGTCGTCTTCAGCAGCCCCTGGGGAGCCCATGTGACCCCCCTACTGCGTGATCAGCTGCACTGGCTTCGACCCCGGGAGCGCATTATCCATAAGCGCTGCTGGCTCACCTTCCGAGCGTTAAATGACCCGCACTGTCCACAGTACCTGGCTGAGCTGGTCCTAAGATCAACGTCGAACGCACGGAGGTCGGCACTTCGCTCCGGCCATCGTGTCCTACTGCTCGTTCCGCCTCCGTCACAGACTTCGAAGTTCGGAGACAGGTCCTTCTCTCGCGGGAACCCATTGCTTTGGAATGCCTTGCCGACTGCAGTGACTGAGGCCAACTCTGCTGGACTGTTCCTGAGAGAACTAAAGACGCACCTTTTTAGTTTAGGTTATGGTTGACTATGTGTGTGCAGCGCCCTTGTCGTAGGCCTTAACCTAGTGCACGGCGCTATAGAAATTGTCTTGAAATAAATAAATAAATAAATAACCATTGTCGAGTTGTCTAAAAACTATATCCAAACGTATTGCCACTGGGGAGGCATCCATTCAGTAGTTGGCACGGGCCTCTCAGCCGCCCCCCCCCCTGCGCAGGAGAAGAGCAGGTTTTAATCTAGGCCGTTTCCGGGGGAAAATTGCCCTTTCCCCAGGAAATTTATAATTTCCCCCGGAAATTTTGGCATAGTATATCAACTTACAGCGCTACCCCAGGCCCCCTAGCTGACTCCCCCCGTCTTGTCAGTTTCCCCGGAGTCTAGATTGAACAATGGAGGAGAGATGCTGGTAAGATCGCAGTTAGGCTACATTAAAATAACTTTATTTGAAAACACAACGTTGTTAAAACAATGTAGGCCCTACACGCCGCGAAGATGACATGCACGGAAACGGGTAAGAATGAAAATGGAAATATGTCGGCAAGGGTATCGTGACAATTTGTCTGCAGACTTTTCGTCTACGACAATTCGCCTACAGACTTTTGGTATACCGACAGTAGGTCTGCTACAATATCTGGGCTATGGTTAGGGTTAGTCTAGGTTAGGGTTATTGCTAGGGTTAAGGTTAGAGTTAGGGGGAGGGTTATGGTTAGGGTAGACCCACTGTCGGTAGACCAACAGTCTGTAGACGAATAATTTTTGTCGCGGAACCGTCGGCAAGTAATGATCCAGCAAAGTGATCACGTCCACTGTCGCAGTGTTCCCTGAATCATAAGTGTCTGATATTTCCATTCAGAATCTTGATGATTTTCGATCTGTGATCATTCTTGCGGCGTATAGACTGATACGTAAGAATCAAGACTACTTCTCATATGCTCTTAATAATTAGTCTCCACTTGCGATGCAGTCATGAGATTTGTCAAGTTAGTCTAGACCAGCGGTTGTCAAACGTTTTAGGATTTCTTGTGTGGCGGTACGTTTGGAAATTTTTGCGATGACTTGCGGACCTGGTAAAATTGGAATTTTAAATTAATCAAAACAGGCAAAAGTCGCACAACGAACAATTTTCCAGAGGTTCTGCCTAGACAGATGCAGTCAGAGTCAAAGATCTTCCGGAAGGCAGGTCTCAAAGGGCGGCGCTGGTTTCCGTTTCAGAGGCCCTCACCCTGGCATGCAATGCTAAACATACGTGGCCAGTGTATTGTGCCTGCTTGACTCTGTATTCACTGCCACTAATTTACCACTGCCATCTGGCGAGTGAAGACCAAGTCAAGCTTAGGCTCCTGCGGGTATCGAACCCGCGGCCTTCGGATCTGCATTTGAGAGCTGTTACCACTCTGCTAACAGCTGTAAACCATCCATTACAACATCACCAATAATCAAATGCACTTTCATCAATAATGACAAACCACTTAAACAAAACAGTCCTTTATTAAGAAACAAAGCTATAAAAAAATTGAGCAACGGGCTGCTTAAAGTTCATGCCCAATAACAAACAAACAAAGCTAATGAACACTTTTAAAGAGGTTTTGCCTAGAAATGTTAGGAGCAACATTGAACCACCAACATTACCAGAAGCCTTATGTTGCTGAACCACTTAAAGTCTTACATCATAAACACAGGAGGTATATTACGATAATTCAGATATCATTTCTAAAAGATTCTTGAAAAAGCTGCGTATAAAGTAAAAGTCAAACAGGACAGTTTTGAAAATCAACTAAAGTCCACAAAGAGTTCGATTTCAAATTCGACAAACGTGGATCAGTGAAGCGACTAGTTAAAGATGTTTCTCTTAACCCCGGCACGATCCGAAGATCATTGGAAGCAACGTCCCGCTGTAACTGACTTCGGTCAGGCGTCATTTCAACTGACTCGGGGTCACCGCTCTAAACACAACACAAATAGGTGTATGACAACCACTCAAAAAACATATGATATAATGTGCAACACAAACAATTACCAACCAGTGCTGTTAAGCATAAGCTGTACAGGGTGGGCCAATAAATCCCGTTCAATTTTGAAGAGATGTAACTTTTTAATATTTAAAGTACGAAGGAAATAAAATACGAAAGTTGAGAAGAGTTACTCGAGAATAATAAAAATCTAACGTAACTAACATTGCTCTAACACATGACGAAGAAAAACGGTAACAAACAGGTAGACCTGAAATTGATGTAATTAAAACATTAACATATGATGCATCACGTAATCCAATGGTTTTACATTACATTACAATACATATCATCTACAGCATGTAAGCTCCACCTCAAAGGCAATGTAAGTACCTCAATGTCGTCGAAGGAACAACGTACAGTTTCACACTGAAAGTATCTGGAAAACATTTCCCTCTCTATTTACCCACTTTCGTCCACATTTTAACCTTTCCTTAACATATTGCAACTTTCATTCGGTCAGTTTCTGGCCTATTTGAAAACCAAACTTGGTGTAAAGTTGGTTTATGAAAATGGGAAGTTTATTGTACGGTTGGAAAATTATCAGTAGCTAGCACCTTTGGAGGCATCATCTCGTAATTTTCGCAGAACTTTTGAAAAGCCTGGGCAATCAAAGCGGCATCTTCAGCATCTCGTTTCTTGTAGTAAACTTGAATGTGTTGCTCAGAGAAAGTCCGTGGCAACATTGCAGACACCTGTCACACAGAAGTATAAAGATATTCACAAAATTCTCTAAACATTTTTTATTATACAATTTCACCCACCCGCTCACCCAAACCCACTCGCTCACCCAAACCCACTCACTCACTCACTCACTCACTCACTCACTCACTCACTCACTCACTCACTCACTCACTCACCCACCCACACACCCACCCCACACGGGTCCTCATCAAATTTGCAAACCACGATGAAATAGAAACAATCTTTTGAACAAATGTTAACTACAATTTTTTCTGCTTAGAAATGTAAACTATGAATTATTGACAACCTACTTGATTCTGCCTGACGTGTATAGCCTGGTCAGGATTTGACTTTTCGTAAAATCGTACGTGATCCACTGGATTGACATTTCTCATTCCATAATCATATCTAACAGTCTTTTAAGAAAAAATAGAAGAAATGGCACACAAACCAGTCATAAGTCATCAAAAACAAACTCAAAATTTTACTGTGCTCCAAGAAATTAGTAAAACATTCAGTCAAATTCTATGACGGCATGTTGTAAATGCGATGAAAAATAGAAGCATGATATAAACAGAAAGAAGTTTTCTTAAAATTTCCATAAATGTTGAAAGCAGATAAGAGGTAAACAATATACCGGTAATGAAAAAATTTGCAACAAACATTAACAATGATGTCAGAAGGATTGAGTGAAACAGACGGTGAACAAGATCTTGCGAATTCTGTAATCTTGTTTCTAATCTCCTCTTGAGAATACTTAAATGTCAAATGAAACAAATAAAAGCAAAAGTGAAAAGATAGTTTATTAACTAATATAATCCACTTATCAAATAAAATATGCAGTAAACTTAGGAAAAAATTTTCACACAAAAAAGTTGTACTCACTCTAACAAATCTGAAAATTTCTACACAACCAAAATTTAAATTTTCACAGTTCTATCACTTCTATAATATATACTGAAATATTAAAGATGCTAAACAAGTTGCATTAATAAATGTAATCTAGAATTCTACCTTCAAAGTCTCCTCCTGCTTGACTGGCTTTGTCTGGCCTATGAAGCGATACAGTTCTCGATGCTCCAACCGGTCCAGGATCTCCCTTGCCTCTCTGAGTCTTTCATCTGAGGAATAGAGGATCTGATGAAAGATGCCATCGTTCAGTTTGGTGTAAGCAGACATGTCATGGATGGTTTCAGAGATTTTCAATTCCTTTCTAAACAGAAAAAAAATCAAGAAATTTCGTGTAACCTCACAACATAAGACAGCCTACTGACAAAAAAGCACCAGAGATTTCACTTTGGCAATGGCTGAAAATCACACAGAAACCAGTAGACTCAAAGCTTAGAACATCGGTTAGTCAACTGGGTCTAATGACTTGCACTAAAGCTCAATTACAGTACAAGAAATAATTTTAAGTTTAGTAAGTTGTAGATAATGATAATGATATTAACTGCAAAAGTATCTATAAAAGTTAAAAACGGTAATGGCAGCTACTAGCAATTAATTTATGCAGTCTGCTTTATGGAAACTACAAGCAATAATGCAATTTAAAATGCTACATTAACCAGATCTGATGGTATAAGGGCTGCCTCTAGAGTAGAAAGATTCTTTTAAACCATTATTCATGGCTTAGGTCAAACTAAAAGATGCGATATATTTAATATAAAGATAAGAATTGCAAAATACCCGTCTTTGTTTGTGATCCGAATAAACTCATTTGCCAGGAGCATTGCTTCTGAAATCCTGCAACACAGCACGTGACACAATTGCAGCGTAACAGCACCGAGGAAAAACTTTCACACCACAACTGAAAGCTAAGCAGGTTTATGGTTAAACGGAATAGCAGACAGCAAAGAGCTAACAACTGCAAATTCAAATTTCATCGACCAAAATGCTATTACAGTATACTATATTATTCTCTATTAGTTTCAAAGTGAGGTCACTAATTAACTAATAAACAGCAAATCTATGGACCATGCGAGAGCTCTACAGGAAGCAATTAAAGGCCCCCACAATCGTGGAAAAGACCAGTTGGTTGACCAAGAACTACCTGGAGCAGAACAATTCGATCTGACTTAGCTTTGTGTAACGTTGGACTTTTCACTGCCTGGAAAACGGCTCAAAACAGAGATTCTTGGAAATGTTCTACCTCAGCAACAATGTGACTGGTTCGGGCATTTATTACTGGGAGGATCGATTGTTGTAACAGCATTCTTCACGTCCTCCCTGCGTACCAGCAAGACAGACTCCAGATGGTCATCAATGCTTCGGCGCTTCTGATCTTCAAAGCCAAATGGGGAGCACATGTCACCCCTTTACTTAAGGATAAGATCCATTGGCTGAGAGTCTCAGAACGAATCATATACAAGAGATGTTGGCATACGTTCTGTGCCTTATATGACCCTGACTTTCCTGCTTACTTAACTCAGCTTATACACAGGCTTCCGCTCACAAAACGGCGTCTTCAGCTTCGCTCTGTGTCAAGCTAGTCATCCCTCCACGACAGTGAAATTCAGGGAGAGGTCCATCACACATGGCTGCATTCTGGAACTCATTACCTAGCACAGTCTCAAATTAGTCAAATATTGAAATATTTGCCAAGAAACTAAAAACACACTTATTTAACATCTTGTTCGTGTGTGAAATGTAAAGCGCTCTTGACTTTAGCTTTTCGCTTTGATTATTGTGCTGTATAAATTGTCTGAATAACTAGCAAACTAACTAACTAAATTTAACATAATGAGTTGAAACTGTACATGAATTCAATGATCTTTGTGTTTTTGTGCTGGTAGGCCCGCCGGTGAAGGACATTACGAGTGTAAAACATGTCGTAACAACTGCCGACCTCCTACAAGCAAAACATTCGGGCAATATGTAATTTCCACAACTTGAGAACTATCTTAATTATGCATAATTGCGAAAATCTGCATGATATGGTACGTGTTACGGCGCAATAGAAGTTGTTTCAAATACGGACACACAAACACAAGAATAGCGAGGAATTTACTGTCAGTGCAAATGAATAGAATTTATGACTAAACTGTAAATCAAAAGAGAAATGACGTTACAAGACCGGGGAAAATTTTCAAAAAGGCTGATGACTGGTTTGTTTGGCTGTTCAAGTTTCTATAAGACTAATTGTTTCATAATTGCTTGATTTTCAGTCTGTAAAAATTATGAATCTATTAGTTCAAAAGAATTACTTTCAGGAATAGAAGAAATTAACGTCACAAAACGTTACAATCAGCAAATCAACCTTGTCACGACTGCAGATCTGAAGGCTTCCGTTGACTTCCAGAACTCGAGCAAATTTCATAAACCGATTGTGGTCGAAGCTGGTTTTTATTCCAAGATGGTGGCAGTCACGAGCAAAATAATCCCATTTATCCACATCGATCCCATTTCTCTTGTTTGCAACTATCTGAAAGTATAATAAACAAAGGACACTCATGAAGCTACCTTGAAAATATAAGAATCTGACATGTACATGCATGAATTGGACAATGTTATAGGATTCAAAGCTCTTAGCATTCACTGTCCAGATATCGTTTTTCAAGATTATCATTTGTAAAACTTTATATTACCATATGAAACAATCAAATCAAAAATATTTTTCCAGTAATTACAGAATTTAATAAAATATTGCCATTTCTATAGAGAGGTTTTAAGTTTCAGTCCTTGCAAATTACTATTATAAAAATTATTATTATTACTGCTACTACTGCTGCTGCTGCTGCTGCAACTACTACTACTACTACTACTACTACTACTACTACTACTATTTATATACAGCCATCACAAGATCATGGCTAAAATACATTTAACATTGTCTACCATAGAATGGTGGAAAGAGAGCATTCCTAAACTCCCATCAGGATAAGTTGAAAAACTTTTCATTATCTGCCACTCACAAACCTCGTAAAGAAATCCTTTTTCTCTTGGACGACCTTTGTATGGCCAGCAAACCTAAACTCGTGAAAAACAAAAACGAAAATACAAATTAAAGATCAAAAATCATAACCAGAAATGCAACACAGACGAAATTCAATGCAATTGAATACGTTTCAGAAATCAAATGGTGAGCAAAATAAATGACAAACTGTTAAACTTGTGGATTTCTGTGAAAAACCTACATTCCCACAGTGTTCTGATGGCCCAGCAATCTGTTCCTTAATGAAGGTAAGGTCGACCGAAAACAAACCATATCGTTGAAATTCCAACTCTAAATCGTTCACTTCAACCAGATATTCAAACATCTTTACAGAGGCATGTTCATGCTGAAAATAATCACATACAAAATGCATTACATGTCTTTTTTACAACAACAAAAATGCTTTGATATTTTAATTTTAAGAATAAATAAATATATATGGTTTTGGGGTTTATTACACAAAACTTCCAAACTTGCAGTCCATACAAAATTTACAGTTTTTTTAGTTCATAAAAAGAAACTCTTTACCTTCCAATCTTTGTTTCCAGTGACCAGTGGAATGAAAACACCATCGAAAAAATGAGAAAATGGTCCATGACCTAAATGATACACAAATAGAAAAATTATTTTAAAAATAAAAGTTGCAGTGTTACAACAGAAATGGCATCCATAAAATATTTCAATAAAGCGTCCCTTTAGGCAGAAATTATTTTGACAAGGCTCCATAAACAACCTTGAACAAGTAGATAGAATAAACATTAATGTGGTCAATTTTTAATAATTTTTTCCCATAATTTTACATCACACCCTCTTACTCTTCCTGCTGTGTAATTGTTTTGCAACTTTTACTGAGTCCTTTTGCACCTCAAACCTCAGCAAATAAAATGGTGTGCAAAATAAAATAATTTAAAAAATTTTTCAGGCCACTCTAATAAACACAGTCAACAAGTATATCAATTCTGATTTTTATAGACACACTGTAAAAGGGTGCGAGGAAAATTCAAGGTTCAAGTATAAGAAAAATTTATATAAATACTTTTCACAGTAGCAGGTCACAAAAGCGGGTATGTATTATTCAGTAGCAGCTAAAAATACAATATAAAACTCATGCCCACACGTCCATTGTCCAAAAGACATTTCCGAAAGCAGACTTTCTGTTCTTAACAATATATATATATATTGTGTTCAATACTTTTACAGTGTATTTTACAGCATATCTTTACAGTGTATTTTTATGATGTTTTACAGTGTATTTCAAAAAATGAAACTAATATGAAAATGTTTAATTTTCTTCCATTAAGTTAAAAAGCATGTTAAAATCACCTGTATGCTTAGTTACTCCCTGTCCATAAAAATAATTAAATTAATAAAATCCTGCTATAATTTGAAGAGCAGCTTTGTACCAAGATCATGACATAATCCAGCAATTTCAACACACAGGACATCTTTATCTTCTATCATACAGTCAGGCTGCCTGCGTTGAAGCTGTCTCGCCAGTTCTCCAGCCAGAAATCCAACACTGAAGAAAAGCACACAAAAATCCAATCAATTTATTTGAAAAATTGTCTGATAAAAAGGTAAAGGTAGGTACCGTACTCGAGTCCAAACGTTGGGTTCCGGCGCTTATCTCTGGCCTGGGCAATCAGCAATGTAGGTGGTATAATCCATTAATCTGGGGGGTAGGTTGCCATTACTTTCCTCAGACCCACGATTTACCTTGCAGCTTAATGCTGCTCCTCAGTTTACCTTTGCCATTTAACGAGTAAGGCTGAGTATACCTTAGGGCTCCTGCTGGAATCAAACCCGCGTTCTTCTGCTCCATCGTCCAGTGTTGTTACCACTCTGCTAACTTCCTGCCCAATTGTTTGATAATATAGACTAAATGAAAATCAACAGAGCGCTGAATCAAGCATTGTAGCAATGGTACAAAGCAAGTTCAAAACACGACATTTGCTCACCCAAGGCTGTGTTCAAAACGATTGTGAGACGCACCAGGGAAGACAAAATAACAAGTCCCCAATTGCTTAATGTATCGCAGCCGCTGAAACTGCGGAGTGTCGATGATCTTGACCAGAAGTGGGTGCACTTCAAAGTGACCATGCACAGGGTCATTAAAGACCTGAAAATATGGTATGCACAACAGCAGCAATTTCTATAACACTGCCAGAACATCAGTGCTATTGAAGCAGAGTAAATGTGTTTCTATAAGAATTAAAAAATAAGCTTACACATTAATGGCTTACTTAGAATGAATACAATGAAATCAATGCCTAACTTCTCCAGAAAGCAGTACAGTGTTGGTCTACTCTCTGACCAAATGTTTTGCAGCCAGTAGCATTAAGAAATCAGATAGCCAAAAACCAAACTCTTAGGGTGCACATCTAAACATAATCGTGGTTAAAACCCCCAATTACTAAAAAAAATTGGTCTTTTTGCAAGACTGCCTTAAGACAGTTTTTAATGTCTTAGTCTTGATGCCTGTTGCTTGGTCTTGATTTTGATCCTCAACTTACTGTCCCGATCAACCACAAGCCATGTACAAGTATGCCAGAGAATCTTGAGGCCATTAACAGTATTACATATTCAGCCCCAATTAACGCCAATAATAATGACAATTCCGATAAATACAGTACCAACAAAAAGACTAGTCCATTTAACATGTACTCCATTACAACATGAGGCGCGTCCCCGGGTGGCGGATGGGGGAAGTCCTGGGCTGGGAAACCTCCTGGGATTGCACGAATAATACGGGAATAAGGTGCCGTGGACCAACTGTACCAGAAGACAACGGCAGGGATGGTGGATGTATTCAACTGAAGAGCATGGAAGAACAGCATCACTGGCGGAAGATCTTCGCTCGCTGTCGTACAGCAGAGGGCGCGTGTCCAACTACTGTATATGGGGCATTGCGCCAGCTCGATATACCGAGAAATCATGACCAGTGCTCGCAAAAACAGGGTCTGGAAGGACACAAGACGGGAACAGGAGGCGGATCAACATTCATCTCGCTATTTGCTGAAGAGCTGGCAGAGGGCAGGATGGTGACGATGCCTCTTGGAAATGTCTTGTGCCCAGCTATTGCCACCAATGGGTTGGCAGAAAGCAATGATGATGATGATGATTTAACATGACATCAATTGGATTTGATCATGCTTACTCTGTGAATTTCTAATCTAGTGAACACATCTCCTTGACTTTAACAGCTTTCATTTCTATCTTAAGGACAACTGCTAACTGCCATGAGCTTCAGTTTGTAACCTAGAATTTATCTGTTCCCATAGCTTATATACCGTTTAACTGGAACCAGTCAACTTCAGAAAGACCCTAAGGATTCAGCTTTTCAAAGCTACCATGGACACAACTAATCATTTCAACTTCAAATAACCAACAACAGATGTCCTCTGCATTATTTTAATGGCACCACAAAAGTTCTGTGCATCAAGTTCTTTATATCTATTAGAAAAGTCAAATTTAATCATACTAACCTTATATTCCGTCATGACAAAAACCAAAACTCAAAAACTGCTCTTTGAAGTAGCGATGAATTTCTTTAGCTTGAAATCATTTCTAAATGCACAATTAACAAATTGCCAACAAATAAGAATAACAATGCCTTGTGTTTTAATTAGCACTTTTTGTTTTGAGGTTTAGCAACCTCCAACACAAAAGTTAATATTATGAGCAAATGATATGAACTTGTGTCTTTTATGCCTTAGATTTGTGCCTTACATGAACTGCTTGATAACAACTTACTACATTTAACGCAACAGTCTGTGTTATCATCTGCTAAATTACATGTAAATTTTGCTTCTAACTCTGACTAGACAGGTATACTAAATTTTGTTTGCCAGCAGATTCTGTTTACCTCCAAACGCATGTGAATATATTTAAAATGCTTAATAAAACATAAGGCGTCACTTAAATCGTAAATTTTATTTATTATTCTAAAGGCGAATGGTATTTCTACAGACCATAAACGTATAACGGCGCTACAAAATACATAAAATCAAACAGATGCGTCGCAGCCGGATACAGCTGAATTAGTGATATGCCAGAGTTCTTAATTAGGTAATTAGGTCTTTCATCTGTGCCGAGAAATGTGCAGGCATAAACATTAAAATAAATTGGAAAGCGTCCCACGGTTTTACCAAATTAATTAATAAAATTTAAACATAAATTAATAAATAACAAAATACATCTTTTTGGAACATGAATCTTATTCGCCCATCGCGGATCTTCACAAAACAAACATTTAAAATATGCAGCTCAATTGCTACCGCTATTCATTTTTCAAAACCTTTTAATCTCAACCAGTGTTGGAGTTGTGAAATTTGAGCTGGGGGGGTCGAGGTTTTCATTTGTCTGAAATTCACTGAATAACAGAAGCTGCATGTACCCGATATGCAATTGTTGGGAACAGTAGCGTCATTTCGCACTTTTCTTTGGGGGCGAGATATTTTTTGGCAAATTTTAGGTAATTTTTTGCAATTTTGGCAAATTTTGGGCAATTTTTGGGTAAATTTGGGCAAATTTTCAATTTTTTACATTTTTTGGCAAATTTTTGACAATTTTTGCGATATTTTGCACATTAATACATTAAAAATTATTTTTTCATTTCCTTGGGGGGCACGGCCCCAGCCCCCCCAATGACGCCCCTGGTTGGGAATGTGTCTGGATGTCATTATACACTGAACCATATTGAACGTGGGGCGTATTAAAAATGTCAATAAGTGGTAAGGTTAGCAAATCTTTAAAGTCTTAAAAACTACAGCCAACTGCTGGAAGTCAATTTATTATGTGAAAATGTTTGATCTGTGCATTATGTCTTCTGTCTTCTTTGGTGGGCCAGTCGCTTTATCCAATGCTCCTCGTCTGCCTGATTTTAACCAACTAATGACATATTTCTCTGCGTTCCAGAATGTAATAGGGGGACCATGGATCCCAATCATTAATAAGTCATTGATAGATGACACCAACAGCCTGTTTCTTTCACTGGTGTGATAGAGATTCATCTGACTGAATCCTCTCTCGCAGTCAGCAGATGAAAGAATGAGATGATTCAAATTTCTTCCCAGTGTAATGCCGTCAGTCTTCTTGTACATTGCATACTGTGCAACAGTTTCTGCTGCATCAGTGCAACTTATACCAAACTGCTTACACAAACTTGCAACATGCCTCTCCCCTAAAGAGCTGTATCCAATGGGTTTGCTGGCCATGTAGACTTAATCAAACAGGCAGTAGCTTCAATTAATTCTGAAGATGGAAAACGCTGACACAGATTGTCACACAATGACTGAAGAAACTGACCATTATGTTTCTCAAAGCTAGCAGCATCTGTAGCTTTTATCTCAATTTTAACACCTTTGTAGTGCTGGTCTTTCTGAAAATGTTCCAAAAATTTACTCATTGTTGTAACAATGCCTTTTTTGTCACCATAAACACTGCCTTCCTCATTTTCAACATCTTGACCTGCTTCACAATATTTTACCTCTTTCAATCCCTGAAGCTTATTTATGGTGTCATTGATATGACTAGCAGCAGTCAATATAGTGGCTTCCTGGCTCTGCAGATACAACTACAGCTGTTTAAGGCATCGCAAAGCATCCTTCAGCAAGCAGGTCTCACTTACAAAAAGCCAAGATTTCATTTTTTTAGCAGTCCCTGGTATTTGCTCCTTTCTTTTGATGTTCGGTCATCACCCTCTGCACCATCTGCAGATGAACACTTTGTGAAGTGGGCAACTAAAGCGGCAAAGTCGCGTAATACTGCCTTAACTGCTACAAATGATGAAAAGACCCAGCGAACATCAAACACTTTCTGAACTTTCAAAAGCCCAACAGACAGCAATTTCGCTTCATCTTGCAGCTCTCGCTGATTTTTGGGAGACATGCTATACACTTTGTACAGTTCATCTACAAACACTTTAAAGTACCAGATGGCATTAAGATCGTCAATTGAGTTCTTCACAGCCAACTCTAATCTGTGAGCCATACATGCATAGTAAGTAAGTAAGTAAGTCGAAACTGAGAGAATTGTTATAATTTTAATCAAGTTCGGGAATTATTATAATTCATTCTGAATTTCAGAAGCAGCAAATGTTGGGCCAATAGCTGGGGGGGTTGGAGTCGACCCCCCCAAACATAATTTTAAGAAAGAGCTGGGGGGGTTGGAAACTTAGCTGGGGTTCAACCCCCAACCCCGGCAACTCCAACCCTGATCTCAACCAAATTTCTTTGCTTACATCTTCAACATTGATGCCGCATGATGCGCCATCTTTGGATAGGACGATAGATTTATTGCTCCAACGGAGCCGCTTTTCCAAGTTTTGTACTTCTGCTGTTGATAGGCTCCTAGCGTTTTCATTTTTCTCTTCAAGTTCACGTTTCGGAACTTGATCGTCTGGCTTGACCTGGGTCCAATGCTATTTGGACTTGGTGCGCCATCGGCTAAGTACTGCTATGACACCTTAGCCAGGCTTAGCCTAATAATGTCTCTTCGTCATGTAATGTAATGTCATGTCTTAATTAGGTAATTAGGTCTTTCATCTGTGCCGAGAAATGTGCAGGCATAAACATTAAAATAAATTGGAAAGCGTCCCACGGTTTTACCAAATTAATTAATAAAATTTAAACATAAATTAATAAATAACAAAATACATCTTTTTGGAACATGAATCTTATTCGCCCATCGCGCCGCTATACGTTTATGGTCTGTAGAAATACCATTCGCCTTTAGAATAATAAATAAAATTTACGATTTAAGTGACATGACAGGAGGAAACTAAGTAAACTCAGATTAGCAAGTAAAGGAAATGAGCAGAATCAGCACAGACTCAAGATCTTGGAGGAACAGTATACTCAGAAAAGAAAAGCATCAGCAGTTACTAACAAGATGGCTATTGCAAATTTTGAAGGTAGATTAGCAAAAAATATAAAACAGAACAGTAAAAGTTTCTACAAATATTGTAATAGAAAGTTGAGACGAAAGGACACAGTCGGTCCCCTCTTGGACAGCGCAGGATGTGCAATAACAGACGATGTAGAAACTGCACAGATTCTAAATAACTATTTTTGTTCAGTATTTACAGAGGAAAGTACAAATACTATGCCAGAAGCCAAAATTGTGTTTGATGGAAATGAAGAAGAAATGCTAACAGATATAGTGTGTACAAAAGAATGTGTTATCAAGGTTTTGACCAATTTAAAGATAGACAAGAGCCCAGGATTAGATGGCTTGCATCCAAAGTTTCTTTACGAGGTTCGAAATGAAATAGGACATGCAATTGCTTTGATAATCAATGAATCACTCAGAACTGGAGTAGTACCACAAGACTGGAGAGACGCATTAGTCAGCCCACTGTTCAAGAAGGGAAAACGAAGTGAACCAAGCAATTACAGACCAGTGAGCCTAACATCTGTAATCGGTAAAGTTATGGAAAAAATACTGAAAGAAAGCATTTTGGAGCATTTGACTAGGCATAAAATTGTTAAAGATAGTCAGCATGGATTTACAAAGGGGCGTTCATGCCTGACCAACCTGTTGGACTTTCTGGAGGAGGTTTTGATAAGCTAGACAAGGGCAAGGCAGTAGACATAATATATTTAGATTTTGCCAAAGCTTTTGATAAAGTACCCACATAAGGCTGGCTGCCAAACTGAAGTCCTGTGGAATAAGGGGCAATATTCTCAGATGGATCGAAAATTGGTTGAAGGGAAGAAGACAGAAGGTTGGCATTAGGGGAGGCCATTCGCAATGGGCAAGAGTTATCAGTGGAGTGCCTCAGGGCTCAGTGCTTGGGCCATTGCTTTTTCTAATATATATAAATGATATCGATGAAGGATTACTGTCCAAAATCTCAAAGTTTGCCGATGATACAAAGTTATGCAGAAATATAGATTCGGAGGATGATGCAAAAATTTTACAAGAAGATCTAAGGAAATTGTTTCAGTGGTCTGTGGACTGGCAGATGCTTTTCAATATTGATAAATGTTCTGTAATGCATGTTGGGAAGTCTAATAATGGTAATGAATATTCTTTAGGGGAAGGTTCTAACCACAACAGAAAAAGAAAGAGACTTGGGGATAATCACCCATAGAAGTATGAATCCATCTCACCAATGCATGGAGGCAGCAAAAAGGGAAACCAAATGTTGGGAATGGTGAAAAGGACAATTGTGAGTCGTGACAAAGAGATAATCATTAAACTTTATAAGTCATTAGTAAGGCCTCATCTGGAATACTGTGTTCAGGCTTGGAATCCATTCTTGAAAAAGATATAGAACTTTTAGAAAAAGTGCAAAGACGAGCAACGAAGATGGTCAATGGGTGCCATAATTTAAGCTACGAAAAAGACTTCAATATTGTGGACTGACAACATTAGAAAGGAGAAGAGAGAGGGGGATTTGATAGAAACATACAAAATAATGACTGGGAAAGTAGATGCCATATGATCGATTCTTTACATTGGCACACTATAGCAGCACAAGAGGCCACAAGTGCAAATTGTTTAAGCAGAGAGTTGGTCCAAGAAAGAAAAACTTTTTTTTAGTGCAAGGGTTGTGGACAAATGGAACAGTTTGGACGAGGTGGGAGTGACAGTTGAAACAGTGAACGGATTCAAAGGCTATCTAGATAAACTAGGTTATTGAATGCAGATGGTTACATCAGTGGTTTTCACACAGGCTTACTTAGCCTCCTAAACCACTTAAAATCACATTATTATTATTATTATTATTATTATGTCTCTTCGGCATGTAGAATTTACTATAAACGCCTCTGTACGCCTGTATCGGTCTGACTTGCAACTACTGCTGGTGCACTAGACGTTGGTTTTTATGTAGCTCTGCGGTTGCAGGTTCATTTTAAAGTGTAAATCTCAAATCTCAGATAGTGCCTAAAGCTGCCTAAATATAGGCTAATGTCAATTTTGTGTCAGTTGTCTGCTTCAGATTCTGAAGCAGTGGCGGCTCCACCGGGGGGGGGGGGTCAGGGGCCCGTGCCCCTCCTATATTGAGTGCCTGCCCCCAGTGGCCCCCCTGTTGGGACCCTATACTTAATGCTACATACATACCAACAAATGGTTGGCCCCCATGATTAGAAGTTGCCAACCCAACGGCCCCCCACTTGTCAAATCCTGGAGCCGCCACTGTTCTGAAGTAACAACAATCACGACAACCAGTAGGCCTACACACACATTAGGGTGGCCCAAAAAGACAAAGTATGAGATAGAGACCAGGGCACCATTTTATTTTGTACCTTTTACCAACTGTAGTACTAAGTAAAAATTTCAGGATCTTATTTTATCTGGAAGGGAGTGCTCAATGGCCCATAAGTTTGACCATTGTATAGATTTCATAAAAATATTCGGTTACATTTGTCTGCTTACTGATTTAGACATTATGCAGTAAATGGACGAAGGTGTGTAATATTCCATGTTCAGGAAACATGTTTGACTGTTGTCAGCAATAAATTTACAAAGTGCAATCATTATATCGGCGTGCTATAATAATAAAATTGTTGCAATTTTACAGAAACAGTATCTAATATTACATAACGTGCCTACAATCAATAGCTTCAACCCACTGTTGTGAAATGATATTTCTTATTGGTACCAGGAACTTGGATCCACTAGTGAAACTACATCAAATTCCAACCCCGAGACAAGTGTTGTAGCGTTCCATTACCGTCTAAAAGAAGTCAAGTCTGTGTGTGCTTAATGCTAGTCACTTTACAGTTGATGAGTCTCTAGCAGTTTAGTCTAAAGCCACTGTTTCAGTTGATGGCAAGGAAAAGCTGGTGTGCGATATGAGCAAGGAGCCCGGAGAGCGGAAAGTATGAAGTGATCCAGCCATTCTGCATGAAAGAGTTGTCCTTGGAGACTTCACTACAACTCGGACATGATACCAGATATCAGCAGAGGACTTAACAGCTGTGGAATAAGCATTTATCATAGTTGCAAGTAAAATGTGATTAGTTCAATGCGTCTTCCATTCTCCAGCTGCATAACAATGAATGCACTCTATTTTGTGATGCCATTCATTTGCAGATACCACCTGTTCCACATGACCATTTTCACACTCAAAGTCAAGTCATTATAGGCCATTGGACACACTTTTAGACCCAGTAAAAATTGAGGGAATGATAATATGGGAAATCTGTTTGCATAAAAAGAAAATATAGCTACTGGACAGTTTTCAGAATAAAAGTTACAACCCTGAAATAAAGAGAAAGGTTCCCTTTGGAGAGCTAAACATTGAATATCAGGAAAGGTGCAAAGCGTTTCTTCAATGTTTGTGACACTGCAGGAAGTACAGTTTTGTCAATAGACTAAGTTCTGCTCTTGTTTTGTAAAATACTACTAGTAGTTAATAGGTTCAGAACGTTTCAGCCTCCTACCTTATATATAAAATCATTTCCTCCATAGCTATAGCGTCCTGCCCACTCGCCCTTTTGATTAAATGACCCGGCATGAATGACCCACCTTTGGCTATAGCTACTTCATTTGAGATTGAGCGCATAGGAATAAGGAGCTACTTCGGTGCATCTTTTGGAAGCGCTTTAGAAATTAACGAGATTTTACTTACTTACTACCTTTGATATTTCTGAAGTTATAGAGCTCTGAAGTTGTTAGAAATTTAAGTGGCTGTCGCGAAACGCCAAAAAACGACCGACCCTAGGTACTATGAACGTGAATATCTTAAAAACTACTCAAGATAGTAGGCTAAAATTTTGCAGATTTTCATATGTATGTTTGAGGAACATTTGTGGTAACTTTCATAATTTTTTGAGATGGTCGATTTGTTGAATTGTCACAGAATGACTCAAAACGGAACATATTTGAATCTTTGTGGTCATTGAGCACTGCCTTCCAGTTGAAATAAACAGCTGAAATTGCATCAGAATACTACAATTACCTAATGGAACAAAAGTAGAGGGTGCCCAGATATTTAGCTTTAACTTTGTTTTTCCCCATGCAACTGTGAACCACCCTAACACACATACGCACACACACACACGCACACACTATTGTCAACACACTTTTAATTGAGTATTTGAAACCTGTTCCCAAGGGGAAACACTTTGTGAGTGATAGGCCACGAAGAGCAAAACTTGGTCTTAATTAGCTTATAGCAATAGTCAGCAGTTGGCAAAAATCTTCCTCCGAATCACGTAATACGATTCGAAATGACTCATGAGCTGTAGAGCGATCACATTTCTGTCCGCTTCTAGAATTCCCATCGACATGTGTGCAAATACTTCTTCTTCCACGTCGGTAACAAGAAAAAACGAAATGCCGGAAGCCATCAACTGGTTGGCGAAATATTTCTCATATTTCTCTTCTTGTGTCTATTATAGGCCTAGCCTACATAAGTCGTCAGCTTGCAGCATTTTTGCCACAAGTATGAACCTTCTTATTCCTGAAACGAGGTTTTGAGTCAGTTGACCACTTGACCCTATCCTCTGAAACGCTCTTGACCCCAGTATAGCCTACGCTATTTAGCCACTAGTGAGTCCTTTCCTTTTCAAATTGACTTAAAATTATTTATCTCTTTAACAATATGATAAGACTTCTACTGCAATTTACCCTGTATACTAGACAAATGTTGTAGACATTTTTGAACTGAATTAGAAACCCTAAAGAAAAATCACACTTTCTGGCAGATGCACAATCTGTGACAGATGTTTGTTGCAGTTTATAATATTATTTTAAATATATTGCCGAGCACAAACTTTTGTCACGGGATAAGGTACGTCGGTATTAGGTACTTTGTTCTCATATACTTGTTTAAGGGTTACGTAATCGTAAAATAAAGATTACGACAAACTCTAAGTGTTTTCATAGACAGCAAAAAGAAGAAATGAGTGGGTGATCGAGCAGGCAGGTACAACAAGAAGTCTGCTGAACAACATTAAAAAGGCAAAGTATGTTATTATGGACGCGTCATGAGAAAACAAGGCTCTTGTCTAGAAAAAGAACTATAATTCAAGGAACATTATCCGGAGGACGATCACGCGGAAGACCAAGAAAAGCCTGGCTAGATAACATAACAACATGGACTGGACTCTCGTTTCGAAACATGATGCGGAAAACAGAAGAACGACACAGACATGGAGAGATGTGATACATATAGTGTAGCCCAACCTCGCATCGAGGATGGCTAAAGAACAGAACAGAACAGAATCGTAAAAGGTTAAGAACCTCTGTCATCGTGCGTGACAACATAGTCGAAGAGGTCAGTGAGTTCATTTTTTATCTCGGCTCCAAAATATCTATGTCTGAGAGAGACCAGTCATAGCATAAGGTTCTCAAACAGCTGCTTCAGGTCTTTTCCACGTGTTGCTTCCAACTATAGGCCTATACTGTCCGCCTGTCCAATATGAAATTTCGAGGTCGTGCATTGCCAATCGGCCTATCTGTGCAACTGCTCTCTGTTACCAGCAATCGACATTGCTTCTCTTGTTTCTCTCTCTCTCCCTCTCCCGTGTCTCTGTCTGTATCTGTCTCTCCGCCTCTGTCACTCTGTCTGACAAACGAGTACATTGCTGTTACACGAGTGATACCTGACTTTCAAATAAAGATCTCAATTTCATGCGTCGTGAACGCTAGCCAACGTCTCGCTTGGAAAATCGGCGCAACCAGAACTCCAGACATCGAATTTCCTACAGACGGACTTTTCCATATGTTCTCAGTGGCGCAGCGAGGGTATCCGGCACCCCAACACTGCTGACGAGCAAAAAAAGTCGTCACACATATATATATAGTTCTCGGCGCCCCTCAACTCTCTACGGCGCCCCTCTCCTTATACTCCTGACGAGCAAAAAAAAGGTCGCCGCACATGTTTCTTCTTATTTATTATGCATCTCACTTACCCAAATACCCGATTTTGGCGCCCCTCACCTCGGCGCCCGGGGTATATGCCCCCTGCCCCTCGCTACGCCTCTGTATGTTCTCCTAGGGACTTGGGGAAGTGCAGTGAGCTCACCCAAAGGCGTCTGGGGGCCTGGGCAGCGGAGTCCACCCGAACAAAATGATGGTAATATTGGACCTAAATCTTGAGATTTGGAACATATCTGATACAGTTTCTCATCGGCTTTGCACAAATCTCATAACCCGTCTAGGTGCTAATAGAAGGGCCTGGCGCCCTCGTGACCAGGGAATAATACTTAGGGTATTTGTCGCCCTCGACAGGGATCAGAAAATTAAATCAGCACACTAATGCATCTTTAAATCTTTCACACAGGCTTACTTAGCCTCCTAAACCACTTAAAATCACATTATTATTATTATTTATTATTATTATTATTATTATTATTATTATTATTAATTTATTATTATTATTATTGTTGTTGTTATTATTATTATTATTATTATTATTATTATTATTATTATTATTATTATTATTATTATTATGTATTATTATTATTGTTGTTATAGTTATTATTATTATTATTATTATTATTATTATTATTATTATTATTATTATTATTATAAGTCTTTAGTTAACAAGTCAGGACAATTTATTGACAGTTTGACACACAACTACTGATGCGCGTCATGCGCTTTCTTTTCTTGCCCTTACTTATGGGAAGCTTGGAACCACAGTCTATGATGTGCTCAGTCATTTCTCACAGTTTCTTCTCCTTCTACGCACGGTTGCTTCCGGTTCCTTAAAGTGGCGCCAAATGTATCCTTCTTACCTGTCATACCTAGGTACCCACAGAAGCGTAGCCATGAATTTGATTGGGGGTGGTATAAATTTGGTGAGGTTATATATTGTTTTATTATGTTATATATTACTTTACTTTTTTACTTTAATATACATTATTTATTATACATGTATTATATATGTTATATATATATGCTATATACACTGTATTATATATATATTGATATTATTTTTGGGGAGGGGTAAATATACCGACATACTCACCCCCGTCGCTACGCCCTGGTACGCCACTGCTCGCGGCTACGCTAAATAACCTGAGTATCAACCTGTAGGCCTACTGAAGCAAAGTCAACGGTCGTCGATCGGCCGATTATGGCATTTGCACGACGTTTTGGCGATGACCACCACATTACTACTGTTCGTCACCCTTTGTAAAGCACGCATTAAAGTTGTTTGGACCAAACAGCACGTTTCGCGTTGCAAAGCAATCTTGAAACGAAGATTTTGTTCTTTGTTCTTCGTTCTTTAGCCATTCTCGATGCGAGGTTGCAGTGGCGGCTCTAGGATTTGGCAAGTGGGGGCGTTGCGGGGGGGCAACTTCTAATCATGGGGGCCAACCATTTGTTGTTTAATGTATGTAGCATTAAGTATAAGGTCCCAACTGGGAAGGGGCCACTGGGGGGGGGCAGGCTCTCAATAGGGGGCACGGGCCCCCTGGCCTCCCCGGTGGAGCCGCCACTGCGAGGTTGGCCTACAGTGTGCCACTGTGCCCTACGCTATGCAGAGGCGGCGCTGGTTTTTTTTGGCTGGGTGGGTCCAATGCAATCAACTCAACCAGGACCCGGCTAAGACTACCCCTCCCCCAAGTTAAACAAAATTTCTCTGCATTCCACAAGATCGAGTTGTCTCACGATGCAGATCTATCCTAAAATTCGGCCGTGCCACTGTATACGCCAGTGCATTACTTGGCCTCGTATTTACAAAGCAAGTCAAATCTTAGATCACACTTACTGTAGTACGACTGCATCAATACTTTGATATATCATTTTCCTAATAGCTAGGAACTATGAAAAATGGAGAGGTTTGCAAACACCTGAAATTTTGGCCAAGACAGTCTTTAGGAAGTGCTTGCTATCGGTGGCGGTTCCACGTGGGGGATGTGTGGGGATGCATCCCCCCACCGGACTTCCGGACTTACTTTTTTTGTTTGTGAAACCTATATTTTTGGGTAAAGTGTAGTTAAATTAGGGATAAAATTTCTTTTTTTTCGACAAAGTTAATTGATGTTTCCCTTCTGTAAAGTTCTGTTTTCATCCCCTACCAACTTCCTACGAATTCATTTCATCCCCCACCAAGAAATCCTGGAACCGCCACTGCTTGCTATAGCATTAGTCTACATTTTGGAAACCGGTCGTAAAATTCTCGAATTTTTTTGTCATTTGTATCATTTTTTATCATTTACTGTAGAGGTCGACATAGAGATTTCCACAACCGACCTTCCAGTTGTCCATGGAATCAAAAGCATTCTAATGCATCTAACAACTTTTACATGAATAGACCTAAAACCAGCGAAAGAGATTGCACGACATAGCTCAACAGTCAACAGGATCTAACGCATGGCGTGGAAATTCGGTTCTCCGTGAGATTTCAACGTTTAAATAAAATAACTCGCAATAGTTTGAATACCGTTGCCGTTTTAGCTGTTATTCAGTTGCACCTTTCCGCGGTTTCGCATCCACCCACCCACCCGGCACCCGCCCGAAGGACTGCATCAGGGGGCCGTCGACGTCTACAGGGTGCTGGTGGGGGCCGGGGGTCGGTGTTGTTCGCTGCATGGGCTTGTTGATCTGCGAAAACGTCGTTTGATTCCTATTCGATTAACCCCTGAACACGCCCAATAATCAACTCGAATCGCCCTTCTAATGGACAGGCGATCCGCCGCCGTTTAATCCGCCACGGCCATCGATCATACCGACCCAGGTGCTGCAGCCGCGGAGGGGAATCCACCACGCCCGGGAGCCGCCGATCGGCGACTCGTCGCAGCCGGTCGATGTAATCGCCCGCCGCGCCCCCGATATCACGCTCGCTTATCAGCGACCAGATTAGAGATCCTAGGCTGGCGTAATCCCCGCGGCGGGCCGTCTATATTACCGCGAGGCTGCAGCTGCCCCATAATCGGAGTGGGGGGGCTCGGAAGAAGCAGCCGACGACGGGTGTTGTATTAACGAGGAAACCGGAAGCGAAATCCGGCGGAAATACCGGAAGTCAAGACGCATTAGCGACCGGACACGCCCGACAGTATGGTCGGCACAAGTGGCGCACGTCGAATTCCATGAATTCTAAAATCCGGATTTCAACGGAAGGAAAAGGCGACGACGACGACGATGCTCTGACATCCCAGGGATCTTAAAGATGGATTTCTCTCTCGTCGATGCGGCACATCCATGCAGCAACATAAGTTAATCTATAGCTTCTATGGCGGCGGCGCCATGCATAGCACGGTGCGGAATGTACAACTGTACATGTACGCCGGATCAATTGTGTCGGAAAGGAAATATGAATATCGTCGAATTGAAACGAGAACATGGTCTGTACTCTGTAGTCGTCAAATTTAAGAATATGCATGAATGAGAGCATCTGTATAATGTACTCTCGCGCGGCGAATTTGAAATACCACTACTTTTATACATACATACATACATACATACATACATACATACATACATACAATGTCATACATACATACAGTGTACATACATTTACATACATTTACATACATCTACATACCTACATTTACTCTTCAAGATCCAGACTATTTTTTCTCTTGCGCCGATCCGTCAAAAACTGTCATCGATTTCCAAATACTCCTAAATTAATTCTCCACACTTTGAGCTTTGACGAAACGTATAGACTACAGATGCTCGGTCTAACATGTCCGCCGCCGGTCTAGAATGTTTAGAAACAGTTTCAAATAGGTTGATAAGAACTTGTATAACTTTGAAAAAGGTTCGACCATTCGAAAGTCCAGACAATTCGGGTGTTGACCCTGTTAGAATTCGCTCATGCAGGCCACCACTGAAACACTACTTCCAACAAATGCAGATTGCACTCCTCTCTCTCTCTCTCTCTCTCTCTCTCTCTCTCTCTCTCTCTCTCTCTATATATATATATATATATATATATATATATATATATATATATATCTGTGTGTGTGTGTGCTAATAAAAAACTGCACTGTGGGAGCAACCACGCAACTATTCGCGAATAGTTGCGTGGTTGCTTCCCGCGAGTGCAACGACATAAATAGATGTTTTTTGTGTTTAGAGTTTTTCTAAATCCAGGATATCAGGCCGGACAAACAGTATATTGAGTGTGAAGTTAATCCGTCTAAAGTTAATCAGTCTAAAGTTAAGCAGTCTGAAGTTAATCAGGCTAAAGTTAACCAGTCTAAAGTTAACCAGTCTAAAGTTAACCAGTCTAAACTCTAAAGTTAAGCAGCTATCGCAATGCACTGAATTACCGATGTGAATATGCGTTATTGTAATACACATGCATGCATGCATAGAGACAACTTTCAGTTTCGTCTGAGATCTAGGTTAAAGAAGCAAATTTCACACATTAATTTAAACTACGCCGCAGAGCCACCGGACATGATCAAACCCTACGCGCTTTTCAATCGTATACGTCGCTTGTATTTCCGCATCCGGAACGACAGAGAGAAGAGAGAGAGAGAGAGAGAGAGAGAGAGAGAGAGAGAGAGAGAGAGAAAGAGAAAGAGAAAGAGAAAGAGAAAGAGGGGGAAGGAAAGTGGTCCCGGATGTTGTGGGTCTAGGACGCGAGCGGGATTGAGATTGCTCGGTTCCGCTGTCGGAATTTATGCGCCGACAGTACTTTTACGCGACCAAGACGACGACGACTACGACTACTACTAGTACTACACTACTACTACTACTACTACTACTGCTACTGCTACGAGGAGTGCATGAAAAATGTCGACTGTATTACGGAAGCCATTAGCGTCTCAGCGAGCGACCATCAGCGTCCCTTTTAGCGTCAATTGTCATCGGAGCGGATGATATCCGACGCGGATGGATACGGACAATATGCCGCGGTCCGTAAACGGAGTACGGTACATATGTATACGTACGCACATCCGCCTGTCAAATTTATCGGGACCTATTAGACGTATTGGCCGCGGCGAGTACGATCGATCACTCGGGCGGGCGAAATCGCGCGAACGCCGCCGCGGTCGCCGCCGTCGCCGATGGCAAAGTGAAATTGACTCGTTTGCGGCATAATGTTATGACAGGTGTTTAATGAGATAATGTACCTGCCCCGGCGGCGGCCGGAGTAAAGTGCGCCGGCGTGCCGTCGAGCGCCGCCGCCCGCCGCCCGCCGCCGCCGCCGACTCGGTCGCCGTCCGGTCGGTCGGTCGGTCGGTGTCCGACGGTTCGCGGGCACCGTCGCCGCGGCCGGGCGAACCGATGCTATAAATTAGGCGCGCAGCGGAAAATGCGAGAATTGCCTAAATAATAAATACGGTGATTTTTGACGAAAATAATGACGACATCTTGTCTCGTGTGATGACGACGACGACTACGATGATGATGGTAGCGATGACGCTGATGGTGATGATAATTATGATGATGGTGGTGATGATGGTGGTGGTGATGATGATGACACGAACCAACAAGCTGTTTGGCCTTCTCGACGATCTTCATATTACATAGGCGTTCGTCCAAATATTTTACTTTTAACAGTATACGGCGTCAGAGGCACCCGTATGGACACTGCGACCTTTTCAGGGACAGTTTTCACAGTTTCAACAACTGTTGCCCTTCTCAAAGCCATACAAATCAATGCTATCTTCCACCTCCTCCTTCTCCTTCTCCTCCTCCTCCTCCTCCTCCTCCTCTTACTACTACTACTACTACTACTACTACTACTACTACTACTACTACTACTACTACTACTACTACTACTACTACTACTACTACTACTACTATGCAATTCAACGATCAAAGAATCAATCAGAAAACATCGCATCAAGTGATCACTACGACTGTCTCTCCGCTGCCTAAGGGGACCCGGGAATGAATGACAGCGACACAATGAGCCCGAGGCCCTCCGGAGGCTCCGTCGTCGTCGTCGTAGGGTCGTTTCCCTCGCGCATCAAACGGCCATTCTGCTGGACGGACACGTTTATTTCGGACGCGATCCCCTCTCTGCTCGCATCCTCCGTTGAGGCGGATGAGAAGGAGGAGGAGGAGGATGAGGAGGAGGAGGAGGAGGGGAGATCGCGTGCACGGGGCCTAATGCATTTGTCGCCGTTTGTGAGGGTCCGAGAGAGAGAGCTCTCTGCGGGACCCCGAACGGGGGGCAATTAACCCGCCGATGTCCCGACGGGCGCTTCAACTTCGTCCGGTCACCGAAATCACTTTCGCCGTCGACGTCGAGTCGAAGCGAACGTCGTTCGCTCAGATGCGTCATGAGACCCGAAATGGATCGCCAAGACGCAGAAATATATATATTGTGTTCGACTCGCGGAGCACTGTACTCGCCGCCGACCCGACCCGACCCGACCTGATCCTTCGCTGGACCCGGCCCGAAAAGAACTTCATAAAGCGTGGTCCGCAATTGGCGTGATTGCGAAACAAGGTGGGGTGGGGTGGGGGGTTGAAAATGGTCCAGATTTCTCGGGGGGATGGGGGATAGTCAAGTCCCGTTAACATCCCTTTCAGGAGACCGTTCTTTCAAGGGATGCGCCCAAGTGGGACTTTTTTTACATCATAATGGTTTGACTGTCGAAATGTCGATTTAAAATGTCATTACGTATTTAAATCGATGGACAGCCTTTGACGATCGGAGCTCGACAATGCGATGAATGACAGTAATCGAATCTGACTGCAATGTAAAAATGCACATGTTATAGGCCTACTATTTGAAATGCAAATCCTTCATTGCTTTAGATCAGTGCTTCCCAACCTGTGTGCCGCGGCACACAGCTGTGCCGCAGCAACGGTCGGTGTGCCGTGGCAAAATACTGAAAAATAGTAAATTAATAATGGTGCTGGCTTAATTGTTAATATTATAAGTTGAATTATATCTCTAGAATGAAGTTAAACATGAAATAGTGATACAGAATGCAAAGAAAACATGTACTTATGAAGATCGATAGTCAATATTATACTGTATATTAGACTAGAGTATATATTAGTCTGTATTAGTACTATAGTACTATACAAGTACTATAGCACTATACAATGCATCATTTAAAAATAAAACGTGTGCATTTCGGTTGAAGTGCGCCGTTGGCTGCATGTTTTTGGACAGTGTGCCGTGGCTGGAAAAAGGTTGGGAAGCACTGTATTCGATTAACTTAAATTCATAAAATTTCGTTCAAAATGCAACGACATGGTTGAGAGTGGAGCCGTGGCGTTTGAAGATTGGAGACTAACAATAGCTAACGGAAAAAACCACGCATAATTTGTTTATTTATAACTTCACTAAGTCGATCGAGTATAACGATAATTCCATAATAACGCAGTTCCTCTTTTCTTAACCCCTTAACCGTGTATTTAACTGTAACTCAATGTAAAATGGACAGATATATCCGGGATCCCCAGTTAAAGGGTTAATAAGCGTATCGCTTAGCCCTTCGCAGGGGCGCCCACACAAGGGGGGAAAGGAAGCAAATGCTTCCTGAAAACCTAGGGGAAGAAATTCCCCTGAGTTTTGGTATCACGTTAGAGTAGTATATTTATTCGATAAGCCCTCAATGACTGCGCAATTACTGGCTTAATTGCAGTGCAATTTTTTGTAACTTCATATAAGATTACCGGTACTCAAAAAGCTCAAGTTCATTATTATCAGGCATTCATAAAGTGTTATTATTATTGTAACTTTTTACGTAGTCATTCTAATGATGAAGAGTGCAAACTTCCTGTGAAATATAAATCGTTTATAACAAACTAATAGACTCACATGAAGTTTACATTCCAAATTAGACTACTGCAACTCCCTGCAACTCCCTCCACTACTGCAGCCTTCCAAAGACCTCCATCAACAAATTACAATCCATTCAAAACTGTGAAACGGTGCAATTAGATACTGTTAATCAGTGATGGGTAATTCAATTTCTAATTCTAATTAATTAGCTAATGAATTAGCTATCTGTCTAATTCTAATTCTAATCAATTACTTCCAAATTATTGCTAATTCTAATTCTAATTCTAATGAATAGCTTGCTAATTGTAATTGAAAAGAACAATTAGTTGCCTAATTAGCACACTTGCTTGTGTCAAGTGCTTTGGAACCACGATTCAAACTCAAGTGGATAGAGAGTGCTGAGGAAAGATATTTTGTTCAAGGACAAATTAAACGTCAAGTAAATTCAGTCTCAAAGCAGATAAACAATACACCTCTGACACCAGCTATGGACAATGACAAATCAGTCACACCTCAAATTAAGTCCCACAACGATCTATTTGGATATATGGAAGAAACTTTGCTGACGTCAACAGAAACTGAAGAGCTCCAAAGTTACTTATATACTCCAACCAATATGAACACTAATTGTATTTTTTTTGGGAGGACCATAAATTGAACTTTCCCTGTTTATACCAGCTACATTTGCAGCATCATATTGTACCGGCCACATCTGCTGCTATTGAAAGATCATTTAGTGCAGTGGATTTATTCTTAATGATAGGAGAAAATGAAATCGATTAGATGATACTTTGTTTGAGTCACTTTTACTTGCAAAATGCAATTCTGATATAATTTAGATTACGGAGGATGAAATTAATTTTCGCCATTACATTAAAATGCATCGCAATTTTTATCACTGCACTTCTAATTGCTAATTCTAATTAAATTAGAAGGTATCTAATTCTAATTCTAATTAATTGGTTGTGAAATTTTGCTAATTCTAATTCTAATTGTAATTGTAAAATTTCAACTAATTCTAATTCTAATTAATTAGATAAAAAAGGGCAATTACCCATCACTGCTGTTAATAATAAATTAATAATTATAATTTGCTTGTTTCAGTCAGTTGCCTTAAGTCTAGTTACCCAATTTGCAGTTGTTGCAGCTTTAATGCCTCTATCATCTATGTAAAATAATGTAGGTGTGGCTGTTGGAGAAATCTAATTTTTAAAATAAATACTAAAAGTAACATTTATTTTATTTGCATTTGGATGTGGTCATATTGCCAATGGATAATTTGCAGGTAATTTTAAATAGTTTGACAGCGCAATTACTGCGATATCTCTCCATAGTTTCAACTTACATTTAATAGTGCTTTGTGGCTGTTGGAATTTTTCAGAAATTAAGAATTAGAAGTTACTGGTATGAGACCTATCCTGGTGCACCAAAGTATGCGATTTAATGTCCAAAATGCACTGAAACTCACCTACGAGCACCTATTGATTTCAAAAATACAGACAGGGGTTTTACCCCGGACCCCAGGCTTTTTCCACGAATTTGCGTGGATGGGGATTGTCAATGTTCAGTGTCGTCTTATACGGCTACTTTTTCGTATAATAATAATAATAATAATAATAATAATAATAATAATAATAATAATAATAATAATAATAATGTGGTGTAAATAAATCCCTGCCGGACCCCCGTTTAAGGGCAGGGGAGGAAAGGAGGACAGGAAGGGGGGAACCTGCTTCCAGCAGTCGCGGGGGGATGGGCGCCCTGGCCCTTCGTATCCACTTGAATTAGAATTAGGGACTGTCCATAAATGACGTCACGCACTTGGGATGAGAGGGGGGGTTCAAACATCTGTGACGATGTGAGACGACGGGGAAGGGGTGTGGGGGTTCCAGAAATGTGACGTTGCATAATACTAAATATTGTTATTAACACCGCAATGCTATGTTACCGCAAAGTTGAACGTATTTTTTACACTTATAATTAATTTTTAAAAAATAATTTGAATAAGTTTCTGAAAATCGCTTCAACTATAATAATTTTAATGAGTATTTTCAACTGAATTCATTGCAATATCCGCTCCATTCAAGAAAGTGAATTGAAACATTACTTTTGATATTAGAAATATTAGGAGGGTACGCGTTATGACGTCATTTTTAGGGGTCTGACATTTTGTGACGACTTATGACGAGGGGGCAAAAAAAACTGCCAAAATCGCGTGACGTCATTTATGGACGGCCCCTTAGCAGGAACGTGGTCTGTTTCGCTGGTCTGTAATTCCCGGACGACCTGTAAGGGTTCCTACAGAAAGACGGGTAGGTCAGAGTTGGCAATTGGTCACTCAAATTGACCCATGTGACCAATTGAACTTTTGACCCATCACAGGTGGCGTAGCCAGGATTCCGGAATGGGGGGAGCCTGGGAGGCACATCAACATTTTCGAGTAAAAAGTCTACGAGCCATAAAAGGTCGTCAAAGATTTCTTGGTATATTCTGTATTCTGTTCCGATCTTTCTACCCACCCACTCCAAAACCCCACGACTGGTCCCTGTCATAATAGGGGGCGTGCCTCCCGGTCCTCCGTGGCTACGCCAATGTCCATGACCCATAACCCATTTGACCCATGGACGGTGGACCATCGTGAGATTCGTGACCCGTTGACCGGGCTCTAATTCAATCTGGATCTGGCGCGCCATCGGATGATGCCATGGGCATTATGACAGTGGCGCCATAGAAGTTTTTATTGACTGATTGATTGATGTTCGATTGATCCACTGCCAATCGGTAACTGCGGACCTCTTCATTGGAACGAGGCTCTTTGTGTGGCGCCTCGATTGTCTCGGAATTGCGAAATTCGGTCGGGTAAACGTTAACAGGTTGCAGTTGAACAGCAGCAGCAGCAGCAGCGGCGGGCGCCGTTTGTTTCACTCCGACGCGTTTTTCTGCGCCGATAATAATAATAACATAGACAGAGGTTCGAGCGCGTCCTATTTTTGGGCGCGGCTTGGCCTTTGTGAAGGGGGCGATTGACTGCGCGAATCGCCACCGCTGAGACGACCCGACGGAGCGTAACGGCCGAGCATCGATCGGGCGATTGAAATCCAAACGCGGGGACAACAACAACTGTTGCCTCATCCCCCACCTCCACCCCCACCCATCCCCCCACACACACACACCCCCAAGAGCCACGCATCGCCTACCTCCCGCCCCGCTCCGCTCGCCCATCAGCGCCGCCGCCGCCGCCGCCGCCGCCGGCGAAGCGTGGAGAGCCAGGTGCGGACGTGCATCCGGCACGAAGAAGCCGACTTCCGGTTAGTCGTCGACGTCACTTCCGCATTCGAGAGCGGCGTCCGACGATGATTAATTCCCCAGAATCGATTCGATGCGACGTAACGGTGATCGGTCGTCGCTCCGAAGGGGGAAAAGCCGTTTCCGCCCGTAGGAGCGATCGACCGCCATTGTTCCCAAGAAGACGGGTCACGTGGGTGAGGGGCGGGTGGGGATGAGGGTGGGGGCAGGAGACGGAAGGGGCGACGGGCGTTAATTGCGTCTGCCCGCGTCCGACCGTTAATCGAAGCGGAGAATCCATTACCTGACCAATTAGCGAAGGTAAAATCGGGCGGTCGGGTCTCTGCGGCGCTTTTTCAACAAATGGATCTCCATCGATATCTGGTTTCGCGGCCTCCAAACTACTTCCGGTGTCGTCCAATGCACCGCGCGCGCGCGCGCGATCGTCTGCTCCGATCGGCGAATGTTTGCCATTCGCCGGCAGACGACTGCGGATTCGCCATTCACCCCTCCTCCTCCTCCTCCTCGTCCTCCTCCTCGCCCTTCTTCCCCCACCTTTTTATTCGGTTTCACTGACTGTGCTTATACTAATACGCAAAAACTCGAAAAACTTCTCCCGAAGCTTTCACACTAGATTGATGACGTATTCGGTCTAAAGAGAAACGTAATTGCGTAATTGCTGTCAGATGACGTCAGTCGTTAATCACCCTCTATCTGGTCAGACTACAACTAAACTAACAATGTTTGAAAAGCGGTACAGTTTCTGATATCATATGCAGTAATATATAATACTGTAATATTATAATATAATAGCATAATAATAATAATACAATAATAGTAATAGTAATAATAATAATAATACAATAATACAATAATAATAATACAGTAATAATAATAATGATGATGATGATAATGATGATGATGATGATAATAATAATAATAATAATAATAATAATAATAATAATAATAATAATAATAATAATAATAATAATAATAATAATTGTGTAATAATAATTGTGTAATATAATAGCGTGATTTTCAAGTGATTTTGGATGCTAGGTTGGCCTATTTGAAAGCCATCATAAATACTCTTAACTCAGTTCTAATAAATAACAATTGAACGCCTTAGTCGTTTCAACTGTGCCTTAGGAAAAGAGTTGATCCCTGAAACATGAAGCAGAACTGAATGATCCCTTCGAAGGAACACTGCGTAGATGGGTCTGGTTGGGTCTGCAAGGATGCCCGTTAGTAAATAAGCTGATATAGGTAGGTAGGTAAGCAACGTTCCCTCTAAGCTGCGCACCTGCGCGGCCGCGCACATGACAAGAAAACGCCGCGCAGCAATTTCCAGCCGCCGCGCAGTGATTTTGAGTTTCAAGAAACACTGGTTTTGTTGTGTTTTGTCTTGGGTGACATCTGTGAAACAATTCAGGTGCTCAGGCATGAAAGTGTGCCGCGCAGGCACTATATATATACTTTTCCGCGCACACTCAACAAAATTTAGAGGGAACATTGTAGGTAAGTAAGTAAATTATCGTAAATTTTATATAGCGTCTTGGAGAGTAGTACAGTATAGTAGCTGCTTATTCTTATGTGCGTTGACCGTACTCTATTCTTCTTAATATCATGGAATTTAAATGAAGATCGCAGAATTATATAGGAGAATTTCAAATTTTCCTGATGCATTTACTCAGGATCATTTCTAGGATTATCAATTGGGGGTGTCGGTATTTTCTGGGGTGCCCTGCCGAAAAAGTCTGACAAGCAAAAAAAGGGTCATCCGGCTCCCAGATTGAGAGGAGGCGTTAGGGGGTGTCGCGGTCTCAGATTGTGGGAATGTTAGGGGGTGTAAAAATATCCCCGAATTTACTGCTGTCTCCGACGACGAAACATCTATAATTAGTTATCTGTCGAAGAAGATCAGTTCAGCCGCAATCGTCAACTTCTATAGCGCCAATATAGATGACGGATACGGAAGAATTGGCCGACGTTGCATGGGCCAAATCCTAGGCACCGCGGCGAACCGTGAAGCAAGTCCGAATCTCGAATATCGGGCGACAGACAATTGGATGACAGCCAGCCCGCCTCTGGTGGATACTTTGGGGGAACAGATGTGTGTCGACTCTCGCGTCACGCAGGATAAAAAAATGATAAAGAAATTGCTGCTAATGTGGGCGGCCAATGAGACAAAAGACAAAAGTACGGGGCGCCATGAAATGTCTCCTCCGAGCGAGCACAGGGGCGGGGGGATGAAGCAGGCCCGCCGAGAGAAATTTCGGGCCCCTGTGCAGAAGGGCCGGCGGGCCGGGCCTGGCCTCTGACAAGTCGCAGGTCTTGGAAAAAATTGCTGACGACCTTTTTTGCTTGTCATTGATTTCACGAATGATACGGTCTTGTTGCACGGTGTTGTTACAACTCTCGAAAACTGGTGATGACCTTTTTTGCTTGTCGCTGTTTATGATGTCCTCAGCTTCCGCCCCGTTTTTACTCTCCGGGCCCCTGTGCACATACCATGGTGACCTGTTTTGTCTTATTATTATTGTTGATAAAACATCCTCATAATCGGTCCGGGCCCCCTCCAGGCCGCCGAGTCCCTGTACATTTGGCCCCCTCTGTCCCCCTCTCGGCGGCCCTGGAGTGAAGGACTAA
>CM030837.1:16374724-16439724 GCA_018105865.1 Metaphire vulgaris
GTGTGACGCCATGTGCATGAACGGCCCCACACCGTCTCTCTCTGTCCATCTCTCTGTCTCCGTCTCTCTCTGTCTCTATCTTTGTCTCTGTCTCTGTTTCTTCCTCTGTCTCTGTCTCTGTCTCTGTCTCTGTCTCTGTCTCTGTCTTTGTCTCCTCTTTTTATCTCCGTGCGCGCGAGACGTGACGCAGTTGGAGCTTATTAACTGCTAGTCAAACGTCGTCAGAAGAGGTCGGGATACAGCGGCAGGACCTCTTAATCACCGGATCACATGCAAGTCCCGCTCCGCTGTCGACAAGAACGCCCGGACTCCGGACTGCTTCTGTCGGCGACGCCAGGAAACAAGGTTCGGAACGCAGAAGAAGAAGAAAACTTAAAAGAACTGATTAAGAGAAGCTCTCTCTCTCTCTCTCTCTCTCTCTCTCTCTCTCTCTCTCTCTCTCTCTCTCTCTCTCTCTCTCTCTCTCTCCGGCGGTTTAAAGACTGAGAGAACATCCATCAAAATCGCGTTCAGTTCGGGAGATCGACGCTTCAGTTCACAGAGACAACATGAAGACCCAACCATCAGCCGCACAACACCGCGTCTGTGGCTGTCATTATATAGATAAACTAACCTAACTGACGACGACGACGACGACGATGATGATGATGACGCTGATGATGATCATGATTATGATGATGAGGTTCCTCAATTAGACAATTGGTGCTCAGGTCGATGGACAAAAAGCATGTGAAATATATATCTGTATTCCTAAAGAGGAATTTACCGGTCAAATGCCCCCAACAATTTCACCATTTAAACTTTACAGTATATATCAATTTCCATTTATATTCCAAGCCAATATTCTAAAACTGGAGTTGACTTTAAACATGCAGAGATTTCTTTATAGACCTATTTCTTTATGAGAAGTGGCGGCTCCAGGATTTGGCAAGTGGCGGACCGTTGGGGTGGCAACTACTAAGCATGGGGCCAACCATTTGTTGATAGGTATGTAGTAGTAAGTATAGGGTCCAAAGAGGGGGCCACTGGAGGGAGAAGGCATTCACTAGAAGGCACAGGCCCCCTGGGCCCTCTGGGCCCCCCATGTGGAGCCGCCGCTGTTCATGAGAGGAGGAAATCAGGAAACTGCCTTATTTCCTGGCATCTGTGTCTAAGTGTCGCGAAACGTTTAACGTCCTTGCAATGTGACCACGAATTTTGGAAATACATATCACGACAAATCGAGCTTTCACGTTTAGGCTAATATTTCTTCGGTCGAAACATGGTGCTGGAGAAAAAAATCTGAGGATCTCATGGGCAGCCAGGAGAACAAATCAAGAGGTGACGGCAGAAGTCAAGCAAAAACGCGCCTTGCGTGGAAGGACTGATCCTAAAACAAAAACTGGAGTTTTTTGCGCATAATTATTATTTCATTAATTTTATTATTAAGGGTTTTATACCCTTTGGCCAACCCATTTCTCAAACGAATTATATATATATTTTTACATATTATGATGTTCTTTTTGTTACATAGTAAGAAATTATTTAATTTTGTATGTTTAACCTGTATAATCTTGAGAAATAAAAATTGATTGATTGATTGTGAGAAGACACGATTCACAGGAGAAATCATTGATTTCTATCAGCTGTTGAGGGGAAAAGAAAAAGAGGAAGACAAAAGACAAGATGGATGGATGGATGGATAACATTATGGAAGCAAGAAACATGAACATTATGGAAGCAATGAACATGAACATGAACATCGATGAACTCAGAAATACGGTCGAGGACAGAAAAGGATGGCTTATCAAAGTTCACATATATAATGTCACACAAAGTCGGAGACGACTGAACGACTGAGAGAGAGAGAGAGAGAGAGAGAGAGAGAGAGAGAGAGAGAGAGAGAGAGAGAGAGAGAGAGAGCAAGAGAGAGAGAGAGAGAGAGAGAGAGAGAAAGAGATAGATAGAGAGAAAGAGAGATAGTTAGAGAGAGAAAGAGAGAAAGAGAGAGAGAGAGAAAGAGAGAGAGAGAGAGAAAGAAAGAAAGAGAGAGAGAAAAAGAGAGAGAGAAAGAGAGATAGATAGAGAGAGAAAGAGAAAGAGAAAGAGAGAGAGGATTCTTCTACGAATTAGGCCTACTGTTTAAATTTTCCTGGCCTTTAAAATTACACAGGAAAAACTTTTCAACTCATGCATGAACGATTTTACAAAAATTCGGTCGGGTTAAATATTCATTGGAATTATTACAAAACTCTAAAATCTGGATTCAATCTTTTCATCTGCAATTGTTCTGCTTTTGGTCCCGTTATCGATTGGTTCGGCTTATCTCATTTGTCGTAAATATCTCCTAAAATCAGATAAATTAGACGCATTGAGTAATAATGGCGTGCGATCGGCATAGAGTCTTTTAGAAATTAGACGAAGAAAAAGGGAAAGCAGCTTAAATTGCACCGAATCGCACTTTCGGTTGTCAGCACGACGTCGGTGCAAAGTGCGAAGTGCGAAGTGCGCACTCGTGGCGAATCGTTCGTCGTCTTGTACAACAGCAGCAGCAGCAGCGCAAGCGCCATCTGGATTGGCAATTGCACCTAATGCATTGTCAGCGGACGAGTTATATCGGCTAAATTGAGCAATTGAATAAAGGAATTTGTGTCAGAAGTGCGAAACGAAACGAAACGAAACGAAACGAGAGAGAGAGAGAGAGAGAGAGAGAGAGAGAGAGAGAGAGAGAGAGAGAGAGAGACAGAGAGGAATATAAAAAGAACCGCCCACACGACAGAGGCGTTTGAGATTTCACAAGACCGAGAGAAACTGCAATTAGTGAACTTTCGCCTTCAATTTTCCGAGCAATGGCAGTAACCGAAGAAATGATGCAATAACTTATCCGTCCCCACCTCTCCCCTCCCTATATTTCTCTCTTCCCCTCTCTTCCACCTCCCCACTCTCTCTCTCTCTCTCTCTCTCTCTCTATCTATCTATCTATCTATCTCTCTTTCTTGCCGGAATTATTCTAGGGAAAGCGCATCATCATCATCATCATCGCCGGGCATCTGTCGCCTGTTGCAGAAGCAAAGACGCAGAATTTCAATCGAACGGTGGGCATCAGCACCAGCCGCAGCAGCCTCAGCAGCCGAGCATCGCCAGCGGCGGAGAGTTCGGCCGCCAGACGATGATTCCATTGGCTGTCCGCTAGATGTCAGTCTGCGGCGCGCGACGACTTTAAGAGGGACGCTACGCAGGGCGCCAGTCACAGAACGCGTCGGCGGCTCGCGGTCACTCGGTCGGTCGGTCGGTCGGTCGTAGTCGTCGCGGTCGAATCGAGCGAGATTGGACCGTCGATCGTTGCTTGCGGCGGCGGCGGCGGCGGCGGCAGTAGCATCGGTGGCGGCGGCGGCGGGAGTCGACGATCTTTGCCCGGAGATCAGCGAATTCTCATCGGACGTCATACATCAGCGACATCTGACGGCCGCGGTAAGCGCTCCGCCGCGCGTAGACACGGCGCGTTAATTTTTAAACGGTTTTTCTTTCATTGAAGTAGGAAGAAAGACTTCGCCGCCGCCGGAACTTCGCGGATTCGTCCTGCTTCTTCTTCTTCTTCTTCTTCTTCTTCTTCTTCTTCTTCTTCTTCTTCTTCTTCTTCTTCCTCTTCTTCTTCTTCTTCTTCTTCTTCTTCTTCCTCTGCTCCTTCTTCTTCTTCTTCTTCTTCTTCTTCTTCTTCTTCTTCTTCTTCCTCTTCCTCTTCTTCTTCTTCTTCGTTCGCGCGGGGGCAGAGATGCCCTGAACGCACCGGGGAAAAACGAAAGGCTTTGCGGGATACGATGACGACTGCGCCGTCGACGACAGACGAGGGCAAAGGCAGTGCATTTTTCATGACACGATCGCTCGGTCGTGACGTGGTTCCGCGCTCCAGGACAAAACAAATTTCGCCCCCTCCTCCTCCCATCTTCGACGCAATTAGCCGACAGCGATGGATGGACGGCGCGCAGAGAGTGGCGGACGCTTCTGGAACGTCAGTACGGCGGTCAAACGGACGCTGTAATAACCGAACTGATGAGAAGCGACATTTCGTTACCGTCACAACAGGATTGAGATTTCCGTTCTGGATGATTACCGAGAGAGAGAGAGAGAGAGAGAGAGAGAGAGAGACAGACAGACAGACAGACAGACAGACAAGACAGACAGACAGAGACAGAGACAGACAGACAAACAGCCAAACAGACAAACAGACAGAAACAGACAAACAGACAGAGACTGACAGACAGAGACAGAGACAGAGACAGAGCCAGAGACAGAGAGAGCATTGTCATCTACTTAACTATTGGCCTAATAACAGTCAACATTTCGCATGCACTATATATAGGCCTATAAGCGACAACGAGGCGAATGGCTTCGTGGCAACAATCGCAGTAACTATAATTGAAGAATTGAATAATTATTGCGTAAGAAGTTTTTAGAGAAATGTAAATGCAATTAGGGCGTAAACTTATCGAGATGTGAGATGAAAAGATAAAAATTTCAAAACTTCTATGTTTTCGCAAATTATTTTTGTCAGCAGTCCAACAAACCAGCACTCGGCAATCGGCATGCAAGACCAGTGAGGGGGTCAAGACCTATAATGTGACGCGAAAACTGTTTTCAGAAGCTAGCTTTCCCATTGCGTAAAATGGGTTTCGTCGCCCAAAAGTCCCAAATATAAATAATAGTAGCCTAATGGTAATAGTAAAAGACTATTTTTGATATCTAATTAAAATAGGCAGTGTTGGAGTTGTGAAATTTGAGCTGGGGGGGTCGAGGTTTTCATTTGTCTGAAAGTCACTGAATAACAGAAGCTGCATGTACCCGATATGCAATTGTTGGGAATGTGTCTGGATCAGGGTTATTTATAGGATTGTGAATTTGGGGGTGTCGGGAAAATCTGGGGATGTCGGATTAAAAAAACGTTATCAAGTCTTAAAAAACTCTGACAAGCAAAAAAGGATAAAAGTTGGGGGGTGGCAAAAGTCATCCGAGGATAAAAGTTCTGGGGTGTCCTTATCCACTTGGGGGTGTCCAAGGCTAATTAATATGCATTTTGTATGCATACCATTGTCACATTACCAAATTTTGGGGGTGTCGACCTCAAATTGGGGGGCGTTAGGGGGTGTAAAAATATCCCTGGTCTGGATGTCATTATACACTGAACCATTTTGAACATGGTGTGTATTAAAAATGTCAATAAGTGGTAAGGTTAGCAAATCTTTAAAGTCTTAAAAACTACAACCAACTGCTGGAAGTCAATTAGTGAAAATGTTTGATCTGTGCATTATGTCTTCTGTCTTCTTTGGTGGGCCAGTCGCTTTATCCAATGCTCCTCGTCTGCCTGGTTTTAACCAACTAATCGCATATTTCTCTGCATTCCAGAATGTAATAGGGGGACCATTGATCCCAATCATTAATAAGTCATTGACAGATGACACCAACAGCCTGTTTCTCTCACTGGTGTGATAGAGATTCATCTGACTGAATCCTCTCTCACAGTCAGCAGATGAAAGTGGCAAAACTTTCAAAACAGATATGAGATGATTCAAATTTGTTCCCATTGTAATGCCACCAGAGAATGGGAGAAGAGGCAGAGGAAGACCGAGGATAACATGGCAAGACACTTTTGCTGAAGACATGAAAGATATGGGGCTAGAGATAAACAAAGCAAGAGAAGTTGCCAATGATCGTACAGGTTGGAGAAGACTCGTCGCCCAATGTTCCAGAGGGAACGGGAGGAACTAAGTCTAAGTCTAAGTCTAAGTAATGCCATCAGACTTCTTGTACATTGCAAACTGTACAACAGTTTCTGCTGCATCAGTGCAACTTATACCAAACTGCTTACACAAACTTGCAACTTGCCTCTCCCCAAAAAGAGCTTTATCCAATGGGTTTGCTGGCCATGTAGACTTATTCAAACAGGCAACAGCTTCAATTAATTCTGAAGATGGAAAACGCTGACACAGATTGTCACACAATGACTGAAGGAACTGACCTTTAAGTTTCTCAAAGCTAGCAGCATCTGTAGCTTTTATCTCAATTTTAACACCTTTGCAGTGCTGGTCTTTCTGAAAATGTTCCCAAAATTTACTCATTGTTGTCACAATGCCTTTTTCTTGGTCACCATAAACACTGCCTTCCTCATTTTCAACATCTTGGCCTACCTCACAATATTTTACCTCTTTCAATCGCTGAAGCTTATTTATGGTGTCATCAATATGACTAGCAGCAGTCAATATAGTGGCTTCCTTGCTCTGCAGATACAACGACAGCTGTTTAAGGCATCGCAAAGCATCCTTCAGCAAGCAGGTCTCACTTACAAAAAGCCAAGATTTCATTTTTAGCAGTCCCTGGTATTTGCTATTGAATGCATAGTAAGTAAGCAAGTCGAAACTGAGAGAATTGTTATAATTTTAATCAAGTTCGGGAATTATTATAATTCATTCTGAATTTTAGAAGCAGCAAATGTTGGGTCAATAGCTGTGTGGGGGGGTTGGAGTCGACCCCCCAAACATAATTTTAAGAAAGAGCTGGGGGGGTTGCAAATTTAGCTGGGGGTTCAACCCCAACCCCGGCAACTCCAACCCTGAAAATAGGTAATTCAATTGAGTAACGGGTGACGCGTGTATCAAATGCTGTATATCGTATTCAGTCTTTATTTGACTTTTCCGACGAGAAATGTCAGCTCGCTTGCGAAATAATTAATTAACACCGAGTCACGGAAAGAAAGAGATTTAAATAGATTTCTACGCCTTCAAGTTGAAACAAAAAAATTGTTATATTTTGTCAAAATGACTGCTTAAGCGCCTAAGAATAAGCAGCTACTGTTGTGCTGCTTCCCAAGGCGCTATAGAAATCCACGAGATTTTACTTTACTTTACTTTAAACAGAAGCTTCGATTCATCAGAAAATCAACCAACGCTCTCTGGAAAAACCCCGAGACGTAAAATCCGTTGCAAGAGAAATATGGCTTCTGATGATTGCCTTCAACTCTTAAAATAATAAGAGACGTACTATAGGAAACCTGGAAACGCGTTGAGTTCCAAACTGATTTATAGATCCGCAATAAGTTACCTGCATGGGCCAACCCAATGTAAACAGCGTTAGGCCTACTCCTTGGGCATGGGTATATAGGCCTACCAGGGCACTCACATTCGGGTCGCGAGGGTCTGACAACACAGAGAAAAATTTGTGTAACGTTACGATGAATTTAAGTGTAAATGTTACCTTAGTCGAGTAATCTACGTGTAACGTTACACCAGGTTACACTGAAGTGTATACCGAGAAAATGTTGTGTAACGTTACGATGAATTTAAGTGTAAATGTTACCCTAGTCGAGTAACCTATAGTGTGGCGAAATCAGGAAATAGCAGTGAAAAGAATTAATAATCAATAATAAATAAGCCTGAGGTCCTATAGAAATAATACATAAATGATAATTACTAAAATAGCGTAGAGAAACAAAGAAACAAGTATTCTTTATATGGCGCAAGACGTTAAGGAAAAGGAGCAATATTAAAATAGTGAGTTTAGCACACCTTTCTATCGCCGGTTTAGAACTCCCTAAATAGCGGTACAGGTTTTGCATGCCACGCAATGTTAATATAACCCTACTTTTGCTTTCTGTGTAAACTTACTCTTTGCTTTGTTATGTTAATGTGCTTTGTACTTTTGTATATTGTATGTATCCACTATTCCACTTTAAAACAATTTGGGGGAAACTTAAACCAAGTTTTCCCGAATTTACACCAAGGCATGGTGTCAACTTTACACAATGTTAATGTAACCCTACTCCTGCTTTTGGGGTAAACTTACTCCAAGATGTGGGGTTAACTTACACCAAGTTTTCCCAAGGTTACACCAAAGCATGGTGTCAACTTTACACCTGGTTCGCGTTTTGAGTACACCATCGCTTGGTGTAACCTTACACCAAGCGATGGTGGCAGCTGAATTACCACCAAGTCTTGGTGCAACGTTACACAACTTTTTTCTCTGTGAACATCTATTCTCAAATAGGGAAACGGTGATCGATTGCTTACATACTTAGTGTCATTATTGACTAGTTTCATTTTGTATTGCAGCATTAAGTCAAAAATATATATGTAACGCTCGTCTGTATACCTGACTGCAGCCTTTTTTTAAATTTACAAAATGTTCTCGCTGCCATGTTGCCGCCAATGCCCCGATAGGGTATAGGCCGTATACAGCTCACGATGTCCGTGTGAGTGATGGTGCCCCTATCCTAGAATCCTGGTTACGCCACCGGTATCCCCTTAGTATGGTTGTCGTCTTTCAGTTTTATCCTCTGATGGTGACAACATTAGAGCCCCGGCTGCTCTAATCAAGATTTCTTGAAAGATCTCATGTATTTCTTTGAGTCTTCTTTCTTTCCTTTTCTCGTCCTTCTTGTTATTCTTCTCTGTCTTCTTTAAGTTCTTTTCCCATCTCCTCCTCTTCTTCAAACGTTTTCTTGAGCTCTTCTGCCTCTCATCCTCCTTATATATATATATATATATATATATATATATATATATATAAAGCTACTAAAGTAGGTATATATATATATACATATTTATATAATGTTTATTTTCAGTAGGCCTACTTTCTGGAGCATTAGTGCCTATATATATAGGAGATGATTTATATGAATTAGATAATTTATTACATTAAAACATATTTTGATGAATCGATGTCATTCTATATAATTTGCCTGCAAAATGCGTTCTCTATTTGAATTATATATTATTAATCCTATTAAACAAAACACAAATCCCCTTGTGTTTAGCGCTTAAACCTTGCGTCGCAATACAGTAAAATCGGCAGAAGAAGCGTATGCTATATGACATGTCTAGGCATAACTTAATGCGCACGCAGTGCTTTAAGAGGTGTTTACTGGAAGTTAGTGCATGTCACAGGAATGAAGAAAGACTTAGATAGTCATCGCTTGAACCAGAGATGTCCATGGGTCTATTTTTTAGAACCCAGTCCAACCGAACCCATCAAATTTCCAACCCAACCCATGCCGGTAATAAGTTTACTTGACCCAACCCAACCCAACCCACTGTAATACATTACAATTTCTTAAATCATGACTTATTTTCTGACTCAACCCATGGACATCTCCGGCTTGAACGCGGTATTCCATCTTGTATCAGGTAAGCATCATTCAATATATGATCGCCATGCAGGGCCTGAATTAAGTAGACTTTTGAATCCGCAAATGAAAGAAACTTAGAACCCAAGTTCCAACCGCAGAACATCCACAAGATGCTCCATGCCGTCCTCCGCTCCAAAAACGACCCGGATATATATATATATATATATATATATATATATATATATATATATATATATATATATATATATATATATATAGGGCCTCTGGGACCTTGTCTGTCTTTACCGTCGTCCGATATTTTATGGTTCATTAATAAACGGACGGACGCGTTCACGAACGAACGAACGAACGAACGAACGAGGAACACATCCGAATAAGAAATCAAACGCTCGAAATATATATATATATATATATATATATATATATATATATATATATATAGCAAGACAAGAATACAAAAGAAAGTATAGACGAGACACAGACTCAACTATATATGAACACTCAAGGAAGACGGATGGTAGACACTTTCCACAACAAGAGGCGTCATACACACATATACGTATATATACAAATATATGTATATATATGTGTATATATATATATAGTATGTGCGTATATATATATAGTATGTGTATATATATATGTACGAAACAACAACGGCGAACCTATGCATAATTTAGGCTGTTGTACCTTCAAAAATACACCTCGCTTCAGCCAGTGGTCAAGGAAGCAATTGGCTGTCACCACGGTCGACGGGGGTGATATTTCAATCCTTTATACATGTCGTCACTTATCCGCACACTATATATGCACCCAACGGGCTGCCTTCTTCTTTTTCTTCTTCTTTCCGCTCTTATCTGTCGATTGACTTTCAACGCTAAGCGAAAATTTCGCCACTAAAAGTGCGCGTAGAACTGACAGCAATGGTAGGACATATATATATATATATATATATATATATATATATATATATATATATATATATTTGGCATGGTTCTTTATGAGAGACTGGTTCAGTCTCATAGTTTTCAGCCTTGTGGTTGCCAAGAAAGTCATACAATACAGGTAACCTGTTCGACTTGGCCTATCCCCCTTAGATTGCTCCCCCGCTGTTCTGACTGATCTTTCCGGCTTGACCAGGACCTTATTCAATTTGGATCGGGTGCGCCGTCGGCGTATATGTCCATGGGCATTACGATAGTGGCGCCGTAGGTTGGTCTGAGAAGTGGTGGTTGCAATGCTAGTATATATATACGAACAATTTCATCCGAAAAATTTTAGACTGGGAATTCACTTTCTTAGAATTATTAGCCGTTTATTTTAAGATTTTTTCTGGTATATATATATATATATATATATATATATATGCATGCGTGTGTGTGTATATCTATGTATAAATATACCCCACAGTATCACAGTATATATAAAACAGTTGTAGAAATTAATGCGACATTAATGCTTGCACGTACGTATATATGCCTATATACTGTACGTATGTACGTACGCAGTCTACGTTTGTATGTATGTATATGTATGTATATTTATATTGGTATATGTGTATGATAGTCGTGTATAAATTTCGCTGTGTTTTCCTGTAGGTTCTCTGATCGGGAGGATATTATAGACGGCCATTTTGTGTGTGTGCGTGTATATATATACATATCTACGAAACATGTTCGCGCAGAACAATCGCAGTTATTTCTCTTCGCATCACGATTCGTCGTCGGTGGGAGGGGTCATCGGAGGTCACCAGCAGGGGGCGTCCACCGTAAAAGACCACGTGACCGCCGCCAAGAACTCCGCCGCAGTTTCTTCGACCGCCACGTCAGCCAATCACCACACGTCGGTTCCGAGTGACGTCATCCACATGCAGCAGCAGCAGCAGCGCTCGAACTCCTCCTCCGTGACTCATCATCACCAGCAGCAGCAACAGCAGCAGCAGCAGCAACCGCATCATCATCACCACCATCACCAGCAACACCAGCATCAGCAGATTCGGACTGGTCAGCAGCAGCAGCAACAACAGGGGAAGGTCAAGGACGGAGGAGGAGGAGGAGGCGGCGAGAATAACTCGGGCATGACGGTCAACGGCGGCGGGGCGGGGGCCACCGGAGGCGATCCGAACGGCATCGGAGGAGGAGGAGGAGGAGGAGGAGGCGGGAGCGGAGGAGGAGGAGGAGGAGGAGGTAGCGGCGGCGGGTCGAGTGCGAGCAAGGCGATCAAACAGAAGCGGCATCGGACGAGATTCACTCCCGCCCAGCTGAACGAACTGGAACGCGCGTTTTCCAAGACCCACTATCCGGACATCTTCATGAGGGAGGAACTGGCACTGAGGATAGGACTGACCGAGTCACGTGTACAGGTGAGTGACAGGTGAGGCGGCGAATCTAAACCCATCGGTGGTGTATAGTCGGGGTTCGGTGCTGCTCTTAGGCAACTTAGGCGACTTACGCCGTTAATCTAGAGTAGTTGTTTGCCATTGCGTTCTCTAGACCGGCGTTTTTCCTTCGCAGCTTAACGATGTTGCCAATTTATCGACGTCGAAGCGATGGACGGCTTGGTTGGCCGCCGGCACCGAGGCTCGATCCCGGGACGGTCACCCGTCCAAGTACTAACCGCGCTCGACGCTGCTTAACTTCGGTGTTCTGACGAGAACCGGTCGCTCAGCGCCAAGTAGACCGGACAGTCTGAATTTACAGAGAGTTCAACGGCTCTTATATGTAAATACGCGTTCTGATAGGGCGTATCAAAATATGAGACTGCGATTTGCCAGGCTTGCCGCAGAGGCGTAGCGAAGGGGGGGCAGGGAGGTGCATATGCCCCCGGGCGCCGAGGTCAGTGGGCGCCAAAATCGGGTTTTTGGTAAGTTAAATGCATAATAAATAAGAAGAAACAAGTGCGGCGACCTTTTTTCTCGTCAGGAGTATAGGGAGAGGGTCGCCGTAGAGAGAGTTCAGGGGCGCCGAGACCGAGAGAACGATGCGACGACCTTTTTTTGCTCGTCAGCAGTGTTGGGGGGGGCGCCAACGGCACACTTTGCCCCCCGGGCGCCGGATTCTCTCGCTACGCCTCTGGCTTGCTGGGTCCGGTTCGATAGAGCGTTGGTCTCTGGTTGAGCCAGCGCCTTTTCGTCCAAGTTGACGCGAGTGTATACGCACTTAAAACTAAGATTTAAAATCCAAAAAGCATATAGTTCAGCATCTCTAGCAATGTTTATACAAATGCTCGGTCACAATATAATCTTTTTCGCGTATGCGAGAGAAAGAGACAGACAGACAGACAGACAGATACAGAGACAGAGACAGATACAGAGAGACAGAGACAGACAGAGGCAGGCAGAGGCAGAAAGAGGCAGAGAGTGAGACAGCGGCAGAGACAGAGACAGTGGCAAAGACATAGAGACAAAGAGAGATAGAGACAGAGAGAAAGAGGCAGACAGAGACAGCTAGAGAGAGGAGGATGGATGGAGGGAGAGAGAAGTGGTCTATGATGCCTGGATTTGAGCGCCTAGTAATTGATGCCCGGTGTTCAACACGCAACGACGACGACGACGACGACGACGACGACGGCTGGTCGGGAAGGCGGGCGGGCGGGGGAGGGACCCCCGGGCGGCCACTCGCGGGCGGGCTGACGAACAAACGCCAGGCGCTGGACTAAATGTCTCCCTGGCGAACGGAGCGGCGTGTTTCCGTCCTGGCTTTTGCACCGCCCGCCCTCCGCCGATTGGCTGCTGCTGCTGTTGCTGCTGATGCTGTTGCTTCGTCCCAAGATGAGTCGCGTTGCCCATCGGTTCGTGTCTGACTCCTGCTACAGCTGCTGCTGCTGCTGCTGCTGTTCAAAGCGGTTCTACAACTGAGGGTGCGTGTTTGTTTGTTTGCGTATGTGTGTATGTGGGTGGTTGGGTTGGTGGATGGGTGTGCTGTTTGATAATGCTTTAGAGGCGTTTGCATTCGTTACGATTTTTCCCGTTAGTTTATTGAATTTTAGTCATTTGGATCTCAGAAGCTCCGATTTCTTGCAGGCCGATCGTTGTCTCTATATACCCCTATACCAAGGCCGTGGCTGAGGAAGGGCGTTTCAGATATTCAAAAACACACACCCCAGTTGCATCAAGAAAAATTGACACATAATATAAAGACCAACAGGCGTATATAGGTATATATATACACCTATATATAGGCCTATATATACCCTAAGCTTTGTGAGAATAACAACACGAGTTTTTGCCCTCTGCATTTAATTCTATAACCAAAGGGCTGTATGCGACACCACAGTATATGCAGCCAGTCAAATGCCCTCCCATATTCAATCTCACTAAATACGATGAGAGACTTACAAGAGCAAACGTGTGAAACCAATTCTATTTCAGTGTATCTCCTTTTGAACTATATTACTGATAATACATTAGATTTTTTAAAATAACACTGAATAACGATGAATTTGCTAATGGGAGCGAATCGTGTACTCTCTCTCTCTCTCTCTCTCTCTCTCTCTCTCTCTCTCTCTCTCTATATATATATATATATATATATATATATATATATATATATATATATATATATATATATATATATAGTGTATCAGGTGTGCTGATTCCAAATCCGAAGTCGAAATTATACAAGCACGTCCAGATTTTAAGTTGCATGCTCAAATGCGCACGAAGCAACCGATTTTGGCGTTAAAATGTGCTTTGCAACTCAACTCTCTCTCTCTATATATATATATATATATATATATATATATATATATATATATATATATATATATCTGGCAGGTAGACTATAGATGTCAGATTAGACCTATAGACTACTTATGATGGAGTTTTAATGAGTGAGTTTCTGGATGTATTTTTTCACCAATGCTTCAATTTATTTCTTTAATGACAAATCTGATTCGTTGGCATCAACACACAAGCAGTTAAACAGTTTTGTGACCAAACTATAGTTCTATAATCATAATATGCATAATTTATAAATGTGTAATTTTTGCAAATGTGTTGATACCTTGCTAATTGGACGTCCTACACAAAATCTTACTTCGGATTTGGAGTCGGGATACTCCATTTACTGTAGAACGTAGACTATACATGTACAATGTACATGCCAGCCACTCAGTAGCAAAATAATTTTGGATCTTTAACTCTACATAGTTTATATATATATATATATACAACACAGAGAGTAGGCATATATATATATATATATATGCGTGTGACTGTTTTTTTCTTTGTCTGAAAGCCAGCGAGCAATACTCATATTAGGATGTAACTATAGGACTCTACGGGGGTATTTTAGGTATTCAAACACCCCCCAAAACATTAGCCTCCAGCCTCCAAAGGTATAGCGCGCGAGAAAAGGATTCTAAGGCCAATTTTCATTGAGTTGAGTTTCTATAAAATATTATATATATATATATATATATATATATATATATATATATATATGTATAGTATATTCAGATTCAGTTAGAGATATTTTCAACATTATAAGACACTGTGAGTTTCATTGTCTAAACAGTTATTGGCAAGCGCAACTGTAATGGGCATTACTAGAAAACTACAGTGCCGCGTTCGTATTTCATTTTTAACCAGAGAGGGGGGTAAACCCCTAATGTCCGCTCAATCGAAGACGTGCATAGGCCCATTGTGTTTCTCAATACTCTCTTCTTTCCATTAGAAACAGTAAACCGAGAAGTGAAAATAACGCCCAGATTTCAGACCTGACGCCGGCTTATAACCTCTGAAGATTTTCCAATGTAATGTAATGTAATGCAATGTAATAGAATATTTGTACAGCGCCTCTTCTGAAGAATCCCTCAGTGGCGAGCAGAGGAGGACCGGTGGGACGCCGGTCACGGCTTTTCGCCAGATGGAGCATCCAAATTCCAAACCAGAGGAAAAGTATGGGTATATATAGGTGCTATATTTAATTAACGCCACTGAGATCTGCTCGCAGAAAATAAAAGCCTCTTTTTCAGCATTTTTGTGCCAAAATCACGCTCAGAATTCGGATCACAACAGTCTTATACCAACGAACACAGGAGCAAGGCAATGTATTCAGTTCTATATATAGTTATATATATATATATATATATATATATATATATATATATACAGTATACAGTAGCCTACTTGCTCTATTATGTTTTATTGGCATTGCAACTATATAGAGAGTGACACGGTAACGGTTCCCGCGGATTTCCAGCGGTAACTGCGGATATCACCGCGGTAATGAGGGAAAAATTTGGCCAAAAGTGCGGTTTTACCGCGGTAACGGGGTTTTTCATGCGGTTTTGCCGTGGGAAGAAGACATTTACTAGGCCTACAACGGTTTTACCGCGGTAACGGTATACCGCGGTAACGGTATCAGTATTGTCAAGTTGATAAAACAGTATATAATCAGTATTGACGATACTGTGTATAGTTCTTGTTTACTGTCTGTAGAGTAATTATTAACGTATAATAGGATATTCGTTAAGTAGGTATGGGTGAAATTAATACACGGCGCTAGAGCAGTCGACTGACTTAGCAATGTGCCGCCGGAAATAGTACTGCCTACTAATTCCTTTTCCTGTGTCCCTTTTAACTTGTATTTTTTGGCGCACGGCTTATTTCGCTTTGCTATAACTGTTATATAGGCATAAATGGAAAAATGCGGCATAGATAAATTGATTAGGTCTACAAGTAAAAGGAGTGAATATCTTTCGAAAACATGACGTTATAATTTAGAAGCGAAAACATAGTAGTGTATTACTACATAATATGTTTTTGTTAAAGTATGTAAACGGTTTATTGCGAGGATGATGAGGGGACGGAAAAGGCTATAGTTCGGGGATTCGGGGATGTAGAGGAGGAGATCAAATGCTGCGAGGATGGGCTGGGACGGGGAGAAACAATGTGGGGACAGTGGCGGCTCTAGGATTTGGCAAGTGGGGGGGGCGTTGGGGTGGCAACTTCTAATCAGGGGGGCCAACCATTTGTTGTTTAATGTATGTAGCATTAAGTATAGGGTCCCAACTGCATGGGGGGCACTGGGAGGCCAGGCACTCAATAGGGGGCACGGGCCCCCCTGACCCCCCCGGTGGAGCCGCCACTGTGTGGGGATGGGAGGGGAACGGAGGGAAATGTTTGGGTACGGGGTGAGGATGAGGATAAAACGTCGTCCCCGTGTCAATCTCTAATTGCAATCTCTGTTTCTTACGCCTGTAGTCGTCCACGTTTCTACTTACCGCATGCCATCTTCCCCAAGAATACATACACAAATATATAGATATATACTGTACATGTATATATATAGGTGAAGTTGAACTATATATATATATATATATATATGTGTGTGTGTGTATATATATATAGCGGTTCACATGGCAACCATTTTCACTATACTCAGAGCCTTCATCAGCTGCTTTACTCCCTCTCCGTCCTTTCTCGACCCCTTCCGCCTCTTTTCACTCTCATTTCACCATCTTACTGTTAGTCTTTGACATCTTCATTTGGACACAGTACGTCCTCCTCCTTCTCCTCCTCCTCCTCTCCGCCTCCTCCTCCTCCTCCTCCTCCTCCTCCTCCTCCTCCTCCTCCTCTCCGCCTCCATTTGCTCGTTGAATCCTCCTGCGTTTTCCTCCGCACAGATTCCTTCCGTCGTCACTTTCATCTTCTTCCTTCTGTCTATCTGGCTCCTTCTTCTCCTCCTACCCCTCCACTGCCGTCATCGTCAACCAACATAGCGTGTAAGGCTGATCGAGTCTTGCCGTGGAAGGGGAGTGGATAGGGGGCGGGGGGGGGTTGGTCGTGTCTCGATCCAACGGTCGACCCCTCTCCCTCTCTACTCGCCAGTCGGACATTAATTTTCATTAGCCAAGAGAGAGAGAGAGAGAGAGAGAGAGAGAGAGAGAGAGAGAGACCGACTCTACATTACAGCTCCTCCACGGCCACGGCTGCCGGTTCCTTGGTCCATCGTGTCCCTCCTTCTGCCTGCCCGCCGCCGCCGCCGCCGCCGCCCGATCCCGGCTCTGCGCTCTCTTCTCGTGCGACAAGAAGAGAAGAAACCGCGGCGTCTGGGCGCTGCCCGTGCGCTTTGCCTTCGCCGCGGAGTGATTGACTGGGGAAGGGGTCAATAGACGGAGATAGAGACACGGACAGACAGACAGACAGACAGACAGACAGACAGACAGACAGACAGACAGACAGACAGACAGACAGACAGAGGCAGACAGAACGGACGGACGGACAGACAGACAGACAGACAGGCAAACAGGCAGGCAGGCTGACTGACAGACACACAGACAGACAGAAGGGAGAGATGGACAGAGAACGAGAGAGCCTCTTCTGCAGGGTGGAAGAAGGAACGAGGTAGGTTGTTTTGCGACTGCAGTGGTGACACTATAAGGATCCGCGAATGTGGCATGGGAGACGGGGCGGGGGCGGGGGCGGAAGCCGAGGGAGTGGGAGGGTCAGTCGGAGTCCCTTCGCCGTTAAATGGGTCTGGTTGTTCCATTTGTCGGGATCCAGCGGCGGTAGAGTCCGGCTACCCGGTCCCGGGTCGGACCCGGGGAGACAGGACAGAGAGAGAGAGAGAGAGAGGCGCAGCAAGGGGTGGGGTGGGGGCGGAGCGAAGAGCGGCGGACCGAAGGGAGGGTCGGTTACGTGTAAGGTAGTCATGCAAGGCAACGATTTGGCGGAGAGATTTATCGGCCGATCGCTCGGCGATTGAGGCCATCGGGGAATTCGACTCGGGGAAGACGGCGAGAGGAAGCCCGCTGCCCCGTCACGCATCAAGTGACCGCCATCAAACATCTCGACGTCCGGCGGGAGGGAGGAAGGGAAAAAGGGGGAAGTGTGGCAGACATTACGAAACGGACGGATGACGGAACGAGCGGAGGGCTGCGTGGAGCAGCTTGGGGGCGAGGTTGGTCAGAAAGAGGAGCAAAAGATAGAGTCCAGCCCAGAAGAACGTAGGACGGAGTAACTGGTGCTGGCGATATATTTTGACCGGGGACGTCGCATTTTTCTTGGGTTTGTAGTTAAATCAAAGGTTTAGCGGTTTGACTCGAACGTTACATCTTCTGACGGAAACGTGTTAATCGAAATGACTGACAGAGAGGTTAACAGATGTAAGACTATTTCGTTTTATGACATCACGAGACTTGAAGGCCTATACTGTATTTGCTTTAACCCCTTAACTGGGGATCCCGGATATATCCGTCCATTTTACATTGAGTTACAGTTAAATACACGGTTAAGGGGTTAACAGGCGCGACCAATATCATATTAGCTGGATTTTTAAAAGTATTGGGCCGGACTTATAAAATTCTACAATATTTACCCCACTGGGGTTGACGCCGGCCAGTGGTCTTGGTGGGGGGGGGGGTGTTGCATTCTCTATTGCCACGCGGCAAATCGAACAATAATATACAGTATACTGTACTCTCATCTTGAATGTCAAAATATTTTGAACAGCTTGCAACTGTTCATTTGCATTGGTGTATTTGGCGACAAGTAGGCCTAAGATACACCGAATTCAACTGGTAGCGACATTTGCAAATTGCAACTGAGAAGGGGAGGTTCAAAAATTGCTTAAAAAATTGTTGACGTAATTAAAGGACAGCCCCCCCAAGTAAGATTCAATTCGACGGAATCGTCGATAGAATGATACCACATGAGTAAACTTCTATTAGGCATATAGGCTCTTTTCCCCACCCCACACATTTTGTGAGGTTACCATAGGGAAGGGGAATGCATAGGGTTTGCTCCCCACCCCCCAATTTTCACTCAATTTTACGCCAATAAGTGATACCCATTCGTAGAAAACGATTACAATTAGTTATCCGGCGGAAGTAAGAAAATTCGACTTCATTCCTCCAGCGCTCTTCCACTTGGGGTCAAAGATTTGGGGGTGGCAGTTATCCGAACCCCCACTGTTTTTGGAAAGCTCTTTTACCGGCGGGCACAATATTCTTTGAAAATTTGCCAAATACATGTACATGTACATACACAGACAACAGATCAGACGGGAAAGTGCGCGTCATTTTAAAACTGCGCTTATATTTTGGCAAATTCGATAGATGCATGGTCCCTTGAACTTCGAAATTTGTCATAAAACATGAAAATATTAAGACCAATCGCTTGGCATTGACGCTTTTGCATTCACTGTGTGTGTGTGTGTGTATGTGTGCGTGCGTGTGTAGGCTATGCACCGATATCCCCGTGACCATTGCTCGCTATATCTCGCACATAGCACAGTTATAATGTAACAAGGTTTAAAGTGGTTCAGGAGGGTTTGTACCCTTCCAATCTAGTATCCTCTAGCACTGAGGTTTATTTTGAAATCATTCCTCACATTCGTAGCCATGACTATCTTCTCATCCGATTCATTCCGTCTGTCCACAACTCTCACACTAAAAAATTGACTTCACAGTATAGTCGGTTGCGGTTTCTATTCAGTTCACCGATTGTAACTCTCAATAGTCGTATACATGGTTTATAGCGCTGCTTTCACAGAGTTGTACTTGAGAGTACGGTGCGAACCTGTGTGAGAGCCCACTGTGTTTTGCCCATCCAATACCTATAGTATTCTACTATAAGGTTTATTTTGAAATCGATTACATTAGTAGCCAGATTGGCGTGGAAAATGTCTGCAAGAACTATTTCATGTTGCTGCCAACAGAAATGTGGGACCCAATATGTGTCCCAATATGGGACAAAACTGTAATGATTGCATCAGACACCAACGGGCGCTGAGCCCACGGTTATTGATGATGATGATGATGATGATGATGATGATGATGATGATGATGATGATGAACTCTAAATTCAAATTTTCCAACGCTCTTTCGAAACGTCATTTTGACGTCTCTATATTGAGTCCATTGATGTGGCTGCTGGTCGGATATACGGTAGGGTGGTACGGTGGTACGCTAGATAAACAGTCGTAGATGGTTTATAACGCTGCTTTCACAGAGTTGTACTTGAGAGTACGGTGCGAAGGAGAGGAGAATTATTTTTAAATGTTTCATAGCGCTAAATAAGTTATTCAATGGCGAGGCATGAAGCTTCTCCCTTCCCCATGCTATGCGTCGTAGAGTGGACGAGTGGAGTGGGTGAGTCTGTACTGTAGACAGTGACCGATAATGTTTCCCTTGCCCCCCCACAAATGCCACACCATGTTTTCTATAGAGCAAGATATTTGACCTTTATATGTATGCTGTACAGTGTACAGTGTACACTGTACAGTCAGTGCAAGATATTTGACCTTTATATGTATGCTGTACAGTGTACCGGTACACAGTAAAGCGCGAAACTGCGAGTGTTGTTTGGTCTCCTATTTCTCTCCCCCCCCCCACAGCATGACACGAGGCCTGAGAGAGAGAGAGAGAGAGAGAGAGGGGAGGAGGGGGGATTATCGTGTTTCCTCCATCAACGGTCGTGGCACTATTGGATGGTCACGACTCACGACGTCTCGAGACCTCTGTTGTGGCGGAGACTTCAGCCAATGCAATCGTCAAGGTAGAGGGGGGGGAGAGACCAGTGGCGTCGCTAGGGTTGGTGTCACCCAGTGCGGTAAAATCGTGGTGTCAGTGTCACCCATTTAGGCTTGGGACCTCTTCTAAATCTTCCTTATTTTTTCCTTCTCAAATGCCGTGACAAGCAAAAAAGGTCATCCTTATAATTATTTGTTTATTTTTCCTTCTCAGATGCCGTGACAAGAAACAAGCAAAAAAGGTCATCCTTGTTTGGTGTCACCCCGCTAGGTGGTGTCACCCGGTGCGGTCCACACCCCCGCACCCCCTCGCGACGCCACTGGGAGAGACACCCATATGCCGTAGACTGTTCCCCCTCGCCGATCAGGACAGGATTAACTCTCTCACCCCTATTAGTCTTGGGCGTCCGTTCCATAAACCCTGGCCTCCTGGGGAAATTACCGGGGGAATATTGGCGCATTTCTTACATTGTTCTGAAGCACAGACCCAGATGTCACACAATTCAGCAACGAACAATGGTTTGCTGTTTTAGCAAAGAAGAGCATTGGACAACTCTGGAATTTTAGAGTGTCCAAAAGCATCGACCCTATCGCCGCCTCCCTGGCGTTATATTCTTTCACTGAATTCTGTTCCCAGAGCGTCACATTCTTTCTGAAGGAATATACCAAACAATGCCCCTATTCAGGCGTGCCCGCCTCCCGATTTCCCGCTAGTCATTCTTTCCCGAGATATCCCTTCAGGGCAAAATGGGTTTATGGGCAATTATTCGACACCTGCTATTAGTATCATGTTAACGTTACTTGTTTGCTGGTATGCATTCACGACATGGCGTAGCCATGGGGAGGGGGTTTGGGGTTAGGACGGTTAGGTTTGGACGGCGCAAAAAATATGTTATGTACGTATTCCCAGGCAATTTTTATTTTTGAGGCGATTTTGGGGTGAAAACCTCTCCTTGGTGGTTATCGGTGACCTTTTTCAAAACCTCCTTCCGGAAATCCTGGCTACGCCAAGGTTTTCACGACAATTCAATCACTTCAGATGCTGATTGGTGGGAAAATTTCAAATATGCATGTATACAATAAGCCATCAGAAATAAGAAATACAAAAAGTTATTTGAATCCATTGTAAGTTTAGACACCTGACGAAATCAAATATGCATGTATACAATAAGCTACAAGAAAATAAGATTGTTCCGAAGATCAGAGTTTCCAGCAACTTATTGGGCGACCAGTACCACTTCTGGTCGAAACGGGTTTTGACGTCAATATATATATATATATATATATATATATATATATATATATATATATATATATATATATGAACAGTATAGATATATATATAATATAATACATATATATTATAATGTAATATGATTTGATATAATATAATATAATATAATTCGTAGCGCTTTTATTCAAGACGGGATGTCACTATTCCCATGAAATTTAGACATATTTATTATTATTTACGCTGGATAAATTATGCCCCGCCAACGAACTGAGTTTACTTCCAGAGCAAGAATATCCTCCTTAGTGGTTTGACAGCAGGGCGCGATTTACAGTGGAAGGCAAATTTTGACTGCCCAACTATACTGCTGCATCTTCCAACAACTACATTCCCAAGCTCGACATATGTCCCCCACTGCTCCAGGTCACAAATCGCCACCTGTTTGAGCGTACGCTAGAGAGGTCCAAGGAATATGATGCTGAAAGCCTTATCGACGAAAGGTATGCGACCGCATCTCCATCAGGCATTCGTGGGTCTATTGAGACCGTCAATTTAATTGCTTCGGTGACAAGACGACACAAAGAGCGGTAATTTGCTTCATTGTTCTTAGCGAGTGTGGTATGGTATGCATTTGGAAGGTCTGTTCTAAATTGGATATTTTTGCCTTTCAAATTATTGACAAGCATCCAATTGCCCTTATAATGATTGCTTGTTGTCCTTCAGCGAACAATGAATGGTCTATGTCACTCCAGAAGCAATGGATAACTCAAAAGGACTTCTCGGGTTTATGGAACGCTAGCGGAAGCCGGTTTTCGGCTTTACGGGTCCACAGGGTTAACCTGGTCTTTTACGGTTTATATTTGGAGCACCATCGATTGATGCCTAAGGGTATTATGAATGATGCTATAAAAGCGCATTATTATTATTATTATCACTATTATTATCACTATTATTATTATTATTATTATTATTATTATTATTATTATTATTATTATTATTATTATTATTATTATTATTATATAGCAAGGTTTAAAGTGGTTCAGGAGGGTCTGCCCTGTGTGAGAACCACTGTGTTTTGCCCATCCAATGTCTGTAGTATTCTACTATAAGGTTTATTTTGAAATCGATTACACTAGTAGCCATTACTATCTTCTTGTCTAATTCATTCCATCTGTCCACCTCTCTCGCACTAAAAAATGCTGTCTCTATCTCCCAACCCGTTTCTTAGACAGTTTCATGTTGTGTCTTGGGGTTCCATCATATAGGCCTACTGTTTTGTTGTTTAAAAAACCCTTTATCTTGAAGCTTTCACTTTGTTTGTTAGTATTGTGTATGTCTCGATCAAATCCCTCTCTCTCTCTTCTTTCTTCCAAAGTTGTCAATCCACAGTGTTTTAGCCTTTCTTCATTGGTTAGTTTCTGATATCCTTTGATAATCTTTGTTGCTCTGTGTTGTACTCTTTCTAATGCCTCTATGTCTTTCTTTAGGAATGAGCACCACGTTTGAACACAATACTCTAAATATGTGGGCGTACCAATGTCTTATAAAGTCTTACTATTACATCCTTCTCTCTGCTCACTGCCGTTCTTTTGATCATGCCTAGAATTTTGTTGGCCTTCTTAGCAGCCTCTGTACATTGTCTGGATGGCTTTAAACTGTTATGTATGATGACCCCTAGATCTTTCTCCTTATCATTAGGACAGACCCTTCGGCTTTTGCATCTGGCTCGCCTTCGGATGATACCTTAAGTTTCACTGTAGTGGCGCCATAGAAGTTGACTGATTGATTGAATGATTGATTTATTGATTGAACGAACGAAGACGTGGCTTATTGTGAGCGCATATAACGGGCTAAATTAAACTCAATGTTTCCGAGGCGATATTATCCGACTGCTGCTGCTGCTGCTGCTGCTGCTGCTGCTGACTCACGGGTTGCGTTCTTGTCTTTGTTTTCCAGGTCTGGTTCCAGAACCGTCGCGCCAAGTGGAAGAAACGGAAGAAGATGACAAACGTCTTCCGTACCCCGGGAGCCCTCATCCCCTCCACATGCCTGTCTCCCTTCGGCCCGATGAACGACTCCTTCTACGCGTTCTCTCCCCCGGACGGCGGCTGGTCGACGATGACTCCCATGTCACACCGCATGGCCGCCCCCGGAGGCGTCGGCGTCTGCGGCGGCGGCGGCGGTGGCTTGGTCGGCGGCGGCGGCGGAGGCAGCTGCGGCGACCCGTTCGGTCTACAGTCGGCCCTTCCGCCGCGCCAGGGCGGCTTCGTTCAGTCGTTCTCGTCCCCGTGCGCCGCGGCGATGACGGGACTCGGCGGCTACTGCTCGATGGCAGGGCTCACCAACGGCGGCGGCGGCGGCGGCGGCGGCGGTGGGGTCAGTCATTCGCCGACCTCCGCGCCCGGAGGAGTAGGTCCGATGTACCCGTCCGCGGCGCCGCCGCCGGGGGTCGGACCGCCGCCCGTCGCGGCCTACTGCATGGCGCCCGGCAGCTGCGAGTCGCCGCTGGGGGCCGCCGGAGGAGGAGGAGGAGGCGGGCAGACAAACTGCGGGATGCAGGACTTCAGCGACATCTGGCGGGGCTCGAGCATCGCCACTCTGAGAAAGAAAGCGCTAGAACACACCGTATCCGCCGTCAGCGGAATGTCCGGATTTAGATGAATCGTCAATAATTGTTTGCCCCGAAGGACTATTGTAATGCAACCTTGACCTTCAAATCATCGGTTACCAAGGCTACAACAACAACAACAAACAACTACAACAACAACAAACAACAACAACAACTACTACTACTACTACTACTACTACTACTATTATTATTATTATTATTACTATTACCACTACTACTACTACTACTACTACTACTACTACTACTACTACTACTACTACTACTACTGCTGCTACTGCTACTGCTACTGCTACTACTACTACTACTGCTACTACTACTACTACTACTGCACTACTACTACTCTACTGCTGCTGCTACTGCTGCTACTGCTACTGCTACTACTACAACTACCACTACTGCTGCTACTACTGCTACTGCTACTACTGCTACTACTGCTACTACTACTACTACTACTACTACTACTACTACTACTACTACTACTACTACTACTGTGTCTATTGGTGCCATTAATTGGTCCTCGATCAGCTGGTCATTGACCATTTTAAAAGTATAACGGGTTAGTTAACTAACTGACCATTAAGGTTGCCGGTTGACTGATTATTTTTCACCAGCGGTTGACAATCCAACGTTAAATTTAAACACCATCACCACCACCACCACCACCACCACCATCATCATCATCATCATCATCATCATCAATAACCGTGGGTTTAGCGCCCGTTGGGGTCTGATGCAATTAATTAATTATCAATGATTGCATCAGACAGCATTTAAGAAAAATAATGGCCAATTAATAGCTGCACGTTTAACTGTAGAGAGATCATCGCCTGGTTTCTAGGCATCTATAACATGCATTTTGAAACAATTTGATCCATCGCTTACATAAGCGCTGCCCAAAGATAGACATGGGTCCATTTTTTAGAGCCCATCCCAACCTATCAAATCTCCAACCCAACCCAAAACCCAACCAATGCCTACAGCAGGTTACTTGACCCAACCTAACCCACCTTAATACATTACAATTTCTTAAACCATGACTTATTTTCTGACCCAACCCAACCAACCCACAATTGATATGGGAAAGTTTGACCCTGCCCAACACACCGTAATTACGTAATATATTACAATTTCTTAAAATATGACTTCTTTTCCGACCCAACCCAACCAACCCACAATAAATATGGAAAATCCGACCCAACCCAAACCATGGGTTATCGTTATCCCAAACCATGTCCATATCTGACTCAGCCTGTCTGCATAGCAAATACCGACTCACTAAGTCCGTCCCTATACATCGCTAACAGTCGGAACCGTCGCATACACATACACACACACGTACACCTACACATAGGGCCATTTTAAGGAGGAGGCTGAGGGGGCTGAAGTTCCAGGCTCACCATAAAAAATAGGGTCAAGCGACGACCTTTTTTTGCTTGTCAGAGATTTTCAGTGAAGGCGGGAAATTTTAAAAAATTTCAAATTATGAAAGTGACGACCTTTTTTATTTCTCAGCCCCAGGCCCACTGGGACCTTAATCCGGCCCTGCATATACAATCACATACACATCATCATCATCATCATCATCATCATCATCTCTCATTTCTTGTCTTCGAAGTTCTAACAGTCAAATTTTTGCACTTTCCATTCAGAAATTCTTTCTGTACAAACCTTCTTCTTCGAGTGACAACCTCAATGTTTCAACGTCCCCTCTTTCGTTGCTCTTGGGGGGTGGAGGGGTGTTCGGTTGAACGGGGATTTGGGGTTTAACTTCTCCCCATCGATGTCGAAATCTTTTGGATAAGAGGTACGGGATGGGTGTCCGACCTCCACTGCAGATTTTTAAAACTCGACCACTGTTCGGGGCATTCTATTATGGTTAATAGCTAAGCAGTCGACGTGTGACGTATACTGGATTTGCAATTGAGCTTGTTATATATAATATAAAGTCTGTTTCAATAATATTAACGATCTGGTTTGAGCTGCGTTGATTTTCACGAAATCCAAATGGGTGCGATGAATAGCCGATGCCCTGTGCACTATGATAGTGGCGCTACAGAAGTTGATTGATTGATTGAAGAGTTTATGAAACAATCTACTCGTAACAAAAGAACTATAATATTCGTCGATGAAGACGACTGCTATAGGCCTAGTCAGCGCTGTCTTAATTAATCAGGCTTTTAATTTGCAACCTTTCTAAAATATTTTAAATTAAATTCCTCATTAGAGTTCACCAACCCTTGTGCGAGAGAGCATAAACTTGAAACTTCCGCCCAATTACATTATGTACCCATGTGGCCTGTTGTACTATAAACTTAAACACAGAAGCAGCTGATATGTTTGTTGCTCGCTATATGAACGCGAAGCTGCGAAAACGTAAAGCAAGTCGAAAGTTTAGGTTTAGTTTGGCCTAGCTATTTTCGATTTCCTGTCGAGTATCATGCATTCAGTACACCAAAGACCTACTTTATAGCAAGAAAAAGATACGTTCTACAATCTACAATCTACATGCTGCAAGTAGAGACATTATTTAACCTGATGAGCTTTCATTGCACGTAAACTTGGATGAAAAAGTCCGGGCCCCCAACACCCATACCTTCCCCTTCCCTGTGGTAGCCTTTCAAAAAGGTGGGGGAAAGGTGAGAGATCGAACCTAGAGGCCGCCTATATGTGAGCTCAGCTGTCTTGCAAACCTTCGCGTGTAGGTTTTGTGGCAAATGCGCGATCTTTAAGCCAACACGACTACTTTAAAGCAAGAGCTTATAAGTCAGTCCCATGTAGGCCTATTGGCAACTGGGTGATGTACTTATACACAATGAAGTCGACTGCCCGATTATGTCACTCATGCAGAATGTCTGTACGTCACTCTCTCTCGGTGTCAAATGCTCGACTAAGCTCCTTTGCCAGTAAACGATTAATGCGACAGTCAAACCCGGATGACGTGAACTCCGCTTACAGCCTTACATGTAACAGCATACTACACAGTATATAAAGTAGCAGACAGTTCGGTTTAAGAAATACATTTTGTATTTTCGATTGTAAATATAATACATTATAAGTATTAAATAAATATAAAAATCGTCACTTTTAGCAGAACAGTATTTGCTTTAAAATGCCAAAATATTTCAAAAGAGAAACATTCCATTTTTCATTTGCTTGAACCCTTGTCTTTTCGCCATGCATACGAGACATGCAATAATAATAATAATAATAATAATAATAATAATAATAATAATAATAATAATAATAATAATAATAATAATAATAATAATAATAATAATAATAATAATAATAATAATAATAATAATAATAATAATAATAACGATAATAATAACGATAATAATAACGATAATAATAATAATAATGAAATTTTATGAAACCTATCCTAATAAGAAATTATTTCTCAAAATTTTCAAAGGTTTTACTCATAGTGATCGGTTTTACCCCAATGATAATTACAATGAAAATCACAATAAGAATATAAATAATAATAATAATAATAATAATAATAATAATAATAATAATAATAATAATAACAATAAATCTGATCAAATTATGTATATAGGCCTATTCCCCTTAACGTCGTTCATAGAGGCTAATTGCATGAGCAATAGCAAAGAACTTTAAGCTGGGGCCTGGAGCAAAAATATTTGTGAGCACAGAGATCAGGTAGTGATAGAAATTGAGTCTTCACTCACAAAAAGTATAGACAAGCTAAGTAGATCCCACGCCAATTTAACAGACATCTTTACTTCAGTTTAGACTCTAAATGCCATCATCTCATCTGCTCTATTGTCCAAAGAGCATGTCGTGGTTCATTGCCCAAATATATTTTAATAATAATGGTAATAATAAAATTGTATTGTACATTTAGATTGCACACTTAGATTTTCGACGAGGAATAATAAAAAGAATAATAACATTTTATTGTGCATGTCCTAATAAGCAATTGGATGGTACCCCAAAAACCATCCACAAATGGTCAGCTTAAAGTGTTTGGATCCGTCACAGTCGTTGACGTAGCAACGTGGTACGGGGGGGGGGGCGACCCCCTATTCGGGCCGGGACCGGTCGTGGGTTTTGCGCAAAACCGTTGAGTATTTGGGGAGGGTGACGGGGGGTGACGGGGGTTAGTATTTCGAGGCTGATGAGAATGGATGAAAGGTGAAAGCGTTTGACAAGTCGAGTTTTTTTGCTCGTCAAGACCCATGGATAAGACTTTTCATCCCGGAAATGTTGTGCGCCCTCCCCTATTCCGGAATCCTGGCTACTGGTCAGAGTAGAAAACAACTATTTAGAAAAACTTTGTAGGAGACGGAAGTTAGAATAGTCTCTCTCTCTCTCTCTCTCTCTCTCTCTCTCTCTCTCTATATATATATATATATATATATATATATATACATACATACATACATACATACATACATATCCAAGAGACCGCGAAAAAGAATTCCAGCCTTTAGACCTTCACGGGAAAATATAGTTCTCATTCACATATTTTAGCATGGATTCCAACTTCTAAGTGCCACGGCTGAAAAACGAATGAATTTGTCAAAAGATTCGTCTAATTAATTATTTATACGTCTTTGCTTTACTCAAAGGCTGGCTGAAAAGGGTCATAAGAACAGGTTTAATATTTGATGTGACAATGATGTCACTTTGCCTTAGCAGTGGCGGCTCCACATGGGGGCGGGGGGCCCGAGCCCCCCTACTGAGTGCCTGGCCCCCCAGTGGCCCCTCTGTTGGGAACCTATACTTAATACTACATACCTAACAAGAAATGGTTGGCCCCATGATTAGAAGTTGCTCCCCAACGCCCCCCTTGCCAAATCCTGGAACCGCCACAGTGCCTTAGAGATTCCGTGAATGCCACACAATATGGTCTTGATCAATCTGAAGTTCCTTAAACCTTGCAATGCCACTGCATGATAGAGAATTGCAGTAATCGAGCCAACAGGTAGGAGCGGCAACGAAGAAGGTAGGCTACAAACACACTGGCCCACGATAATCTTCCGTTATCTCTAATTTTCACATTTGAAAGTCTTGCGTGTATGATAGATGTTATTACCGCCAAATGGCACGATTTCATAAAATCTCACAACGAAACGTCGCCGACGAATTTACTTTCTAGAAGACGGGAATGTTTTCAAATTTCACGCAAATGACGTCACTAAGTCTATATGACGAAGAAAGTCAAGTTCTGAAATCGGTTGAGAGTGGAGTGGGTGGGGTGGCGGTGGTGACCCAACTGACATGGAGTAAATAAATAAAATCCAAAAGAGAGCAAAGAGCAAATCTAGATAAGCACTAGTCTATACAATTCAACTCGGACAATTTTGAACGCCTTAGGCCTACTCGAATCGTCAGCACTGAATTTGTGACGCGGATTAGTGCTTTGTTTTTGATTCTTCTCGTACAATCAGGGGAGGGCCATAATGGTGATGAAAATCATGAAATATGGAGTAAAAAGAATTGTTTGCGTCAATATTTTGCACGCACATCTATCGCCTGCCCCGAACTACTTCTGTAGTCTAAATTAATTCATTAATTCGGAGTCGGTCGGAGCGAGTGCTTTGATCAGTGGCGCGGCGTGGGTAGCAGAGGCGTATCGGGGTGGGGGGGGGGTAAGAGGGGTGAGGGTAAGGGGTCAGGGTATATATGTTCTCGGGTGCCAAGGTACAGGGACGCCCATATGAGGCTTACGGGCTTACAACGTCGTTATATTACTCGAGTTACTGAGTGAGTTACGCAATATAACTTCGATGAATTTGCTTTTTTGAATACGATGTTTCATTAAAATTTAAATTGTGTTTCCTTACTCAGTGTCATATAAAACTGTGATTAAATGGGGAGGGTCGTAAGCGCCAGTTTTATAGTTCGTCTCCCCGGACGCAAAATATCCTAGCTACGCCTCTGGTGGGTTGGCGCCCCCAGGGGCCGGTGCCCCCTCTTCTCGGTCCCTTCCTACGCCACTGGCTCTCATTACGAACGCTTCGACAAACACATCGTCACAAAACAACCATATTTGTTACAATCGAAGTCGAAACAAAACGAAGCGTAAATGAGTTATTGGCGTTTAATTTGAACACCTCAACTGCGAGATTGTCAAACGCTGTCTATATAGAACGTATCTCGCCAAGTTGTCAACAGGCGTCAGACAACTGTCAGCCGCGGTCTACGATCCGAGAGAAAAACGGAACACTATGACGACCAGTCAGCCAGTCAGCCAGTCGGCTGCAATTCACTAACACAGTTTAATTTCCCATATGCTTTGGTGGCCAATTGTTGACTATAGCTTCAAATGATTAGGTTCGGGAACTTTAAGTTGCATCTCTCTCTCTCTCTCTCTCTCTCTCTCTCTCTCTCTCTCTCTCTCTCTCTCTCTCTCTCTCTCTCTCTCTTCTCTCTCTCTCTCTCTCTCTATATATATATATATATATACATGTATATATATAGGCGCGAGTATATATATATACTGTATATATATATATCTATTTTACGAATACGCGGTTCATTCAAAGACAAAGATCTGCTGAAAAGACCTTTTCACTTCCCTCTAAACTTAACAACAAACCTGTAACTTAGACCCACTTAACTTCTTTTTCTTCGTGTTCTTTTTTTCTTCTTCCGCTTTCCTTCATTCCTCCTCCTCTCCTCCTCCTATTCCTTCTCCTCCTCCTCATCATCACCATCACTATCATCATCATCAACTTCCCCGCTTATTTGAGATCACGTTTTTTAGATCACGTTTTTCTGCGACTCCGATTTAATCTTGTGGTAGTGATCGATTCAGTCGTCGGCCCGCCCCCCTCCAACCCCCAACACAACACGATCTGTTGCTGTCGCTCAAATTTCTTCAAAATAAATTCAAATCCCACCGAGAAAACCCCCACCCTACACCCCATGGGCCGTGGTTGAATCCCGACCCAACTAGAAATCGGTGACATATTTCGTTCAGTTGAGAACTCTGCAACCAAGAACACAGAAGCCGAGAATTCGCGGAAACCACAAGATGTCCATCCGATCCGTCTCGTAATGGCTCGCTGCAGTGCGGCTGGACCACCCGTTGCCACGACCCACCCACACACCCACCCCCCTCCGTCCCTCAAAATTTACGTCGCTGTCTGGGGGGGGGCTTCGAACGCTTCAAAACCCCCTACCGAGTAGAACTTGGGGCGCCGGTTTCATTCGAAATCAAACGTTTGATCTACGCAAATGATTCGAACGCATTTGGCCAAATTGTTAGATATTAGTTCGAAGGCGGCGACCCTGGAAACCGCCGTCGCTGCTGCTGCCGCTGCCGCCGCCGCCGCCGCCGCCGCCGGCGAAAAAGCCGACTTCTGGGGACCGGAGCGCCGGGCCCGGCCGGCCGGCCGACCGGCGGGCCGCCCGGCCCCTACCGGGCGATGACGCACCGCGGGACGGAAAGAGTTTTGACTGTCACTGCGCCGTCCTCTGCGCGGCGATCCGTTTCAATTCACTTCCGGATAAATTGATCGAAGGTTCGGATCTCACTGCGGCGACAGAAGCGTCGGTTTTCCGGTTAAAACGGACAGCAAAGAACTTAAGCTTAATAAAATTATAGTCCGGCGCTAACCGGACGCGATACGAGAGAGGAATCGTGTACGATTAGGCAGCAGCACCAGCGAATACGCCCGGCGGTCGCCGGTTGCGGACTCCATTACGTTCGAAGTTTCTTCCTGCGCGTCGGTGGCGTCACGTGGTTGGCTGGAAATCAATCAATCGTCTCCTCCCCGTCACACCCTCCCGTCTTCCGGCGGAGGGAATGGCCAACTTTCACCAGGGGCGGTAGTGTAAAGGTAGTGTTCTTGCCACGCAACCATGGTTGTTCTAATCTTTCATTGTGAGCAAGCTGTTAGACCTACTTGCACAGGTTTAAATGTTTTCCCTGTTTCTCCTATGGGGCTGTCCATTAATTATGTCAACAATTTTTGGGCAGTTTTGACCCCCCTTGTCAACAGCTGTCAACTTTCAGTTACCCCCTATAATTATGTCAAAAACTGTTGACCGCCCCCAAGATCAATTACAGGTCCCAATAACAAGGTTATTATTTTTGTGGTGATGACCATTTTTACCATTTTCCCTGTTTTGCTCATCGAGTGTCAAAATGTGGCGGTGATGACCTTTTTTGCCATGCCTCTTTCCATTATAATAAGTAGTATTCCATGAAATTTCCTAACTTTTGATTATTTGTAAAAAGTTAAATTGTTGACGTCAACTTCTCTTGATCCCCCCTGTCAACAACTGTCAAACTTTTTCAACCTCCCTAAATTGTTGACGTAATTAATGGACAGCCCCTATGGTCATTACCTTAGTTTTTCCCTTATTGATTTTTAGTTCTAATCTCTTGCCGATGTTGTTTAACTGCAGCCCATCTTCTGTCTCTGCCATAAGATCAGGGGCGTAGCCAGGAATTTGATTTGGGAGGGCATAAATATTTTGGGTGGGTATAAATCTTAACTATAAACAGCATAAACCATATAAACCACATATAATCACATGTAAATCAAATAAAACCTTTAAGGCAGACTGATTTGGGGGTATATATACCGATATACCCCCCGTCGCTACGCCCCTGCATAAGATCAATAGCATCTGCAAATCGGATTCGGAGGTTACTTAGCAGTTTTCCGCTTACCCACTCTCCTGCAGCACTGTAATTTAGCGCTTGTTGTAGGCCTACTGCACTGTTGTTTCTATAGAGGTAATATGAATAGATATGGCGACAAGTTGCATCCATTTCTTGCGCCAACTATAGTATGTTAAACCACTCCGGGTCAGTTCGCCGTCTACCCTTAGGTCTTAGGACAAATGGAAAAGTTTGGATGGTGTAAAGTAAAGTAAAATCTCGTGGATTTCTATAGCGCCTTAGAAAGCAGCACAACAGTAGCTGCTTATTCTTAGGCGCTCAACCTCTCTTAAAATAGCTATGGGAGTGACAGTTAATTGAAACAGTAAATGGATTCAAAGGCTATCTCGGAAAACTAGGCTATTGAATGCGAAGAGTTGCTTCAGTGGTTTTGACAAAGGCTTACTTAGTCTCCTAAACCACTTAAAATCACATTATTATACTCACAGCATGTTCACATTTGTTGTATACGTCTTCCAGCAATTGTACGAGGCTCTCTGGTATTCCATAGCCCCCTACTGCCCGCCACAGACCCCTTGTGCCTCTCCTCTGAGCAGGGTTTAATCTAGGCCGTTTCCGGGAGAGAAAATTGCCCTTTTCCCCCGAAAATTTTAAATTCAGCCGGAAATTTTGGCATACTACATCAACTAACAGCAGCCCCCTAGCAGAAATCCCACCCCCGGCTTTGCAAGTTTCCCCCCGGCTTTGTCAGTTTCCCCCCGGAGTCCAGGAGTCTAGATTAAACACTGCCTCTGAGGAAATTTTCAGAAAACTGGCGACTTTTTCGTTTATCGAAAATGTAATAACTTAAAAATATTTTTTTAAAATTAAAGATAAGCAAAGATAGACTATCGGCCACGGGACGGGGAGGACATTCTAGAAGTTTTTGACCGCTAGGGGGAAGAAATCGATGTGGCGGAGCCTTTTCATGTAGATTGAAAAGGTGGCGCCTTTTCAATATGCAGACTGCCGCTTCCCTGGTGCTAAAACCTGGCTACGCCACTGCGTGAAGGACGGACGCCCACGAAGGACGGAACCTCAAATGTTTAGTCTTCGGAGTGAAAAATCTTAGGTCTCCACCAATGGGCATCCACATAAATTTTTCCGGAGGCCTGGGGGCAAGACAAGAATGGTAACGGTCAATATTTTAGCACCAGAACACCATGTAAATCAAAAATCAGGTACTATATTAATTTATACTTTAATTAAGCAGTGTTTTATTGTGAAAATAAAAGGGTAAATGCCAAAATATAGGTATAGTTAGCTCATCATCATCATAATCATCATCATCATCATCATCATCATCATCATCATCATCATCATCATCATCGTCATCATCATCATCATCATCATCATCATCATCCAGCTCCCAGGGTGCTGTACCCTTAGGTGTCGACAGCCTGATTCACAATTTGCCTCCATCTTTCTCGGTCCGTGTTGCTCCCATTCTCTTCTCGGTCTGCCTCCTCGTTTTTCTCCATCCATTGTTCCTAACACAATCTTCTTCTTCCAGTCTGTTGTCTTCCATCCTGCATACACTGTAGTGACTGTACGTGCCAAAAGAAGAAGTTCATTTTTCTCCGTATCAATATTTGCATAATGTTTATTTTGTTCTTAATTCTTTCTCGTATCGTTGTGTTCTTTATTTTCTGCTGCCATCTGATGTTCAAAATTCTCCAATAGCATTTCATTTCAAAGGCCAGTAGTCGTTCTTGGAATAGATTTGTATTTTCCAGCCAGGGGCAAGGCAAGTGCCCCCTTGCCCCACTGGATTTGAAAGCATATTTTAAACAAGAAAGCCAGCAATTAAATCGAATTCAAGCTACATATCAACACTTAGACATATACCAGCAAACATGCTGGAGTTCTTGGGAGGTAAGGAAAAATGAAAGGTAATAGCCAGGCAACGATGCACACACACGCACACACAGAGAGAGAGAGAGAGAGAGAGAGAGAGAGAGAGAGAGAGAGAGAGAGAGAGAGACAGACAGACAGACAGAGAGAGACAGGCAGACAGAGACAGACAGACAGGCAGACAGAGACAGACAGAGACAGAGACAGAGACAGACAGAGACAGAGTAAGAGAGAGAGAATGAGGGAGAGAGAGACAGAGAGAGAGAGAGAGAGAGACAGAGAGACAGAGACAGAGAGACAGAGAGAGAGCGAGAGGAGTGAGTGAGGAGCGGGGTGGGGTAGTTTCCTCCTCTCGTCGTCGCCTATAAAGATTTCTTCGTTGTTATTGCCGTGTGGCTGTCGACTAAGGCGTTTGCTTTATAAAGCGCGGCTCTTCGACGACGACTAATTAATCTTAATAACACCCTGTCTAAAAGGCAGCGGATTCGACCGTCCGGGTTGGCAGCCCGCCGTCCGCTTAGTATGCCGGCGACGGTCCAGCAGAACGCCGTAATTACTGGCCCGTAATACAACTCACGTCTCCCTTAGCTTCATATCCGGGTCGAACGCCTATCGTCTGGCCGAAAGCTTCCGGGGATCCTGGCGCCTGCCGTCCGCCCGCCCGCGGACCCTCCCCTCCACCCGCCGCGGACGCCCTTCGCGCCGATTCGACGGGCGCAGACGGATTTGACGGAGTCGGCAATTTCCTGTAGTTAGGAATTATAGACGCCGGGCGGATGCGGTCCGAGTCCGAAGGAAAGGCGATATTGCGGCGGAGAGACTCGAGACAGAACACCACCGATCAGAAATCGCAGTCAACGACGGTATTGTCTCCGGATGGCGTAAAGCCCGTAGCCACCTGGCGACTTGTGCGCGGAAAATGTCGAGATTCCATTCGCTAGGTGTCGGGCCAGCGTTTCCAATTTTAACTTGGCGGAGATCGTTTCGAATGGCTGACGGGTTGGCACCTTTAAACTTGGATGAAGTTTGGGCCCAACCAGTGTTTATTCTAGGCCTTCTCTGGGGGGGGATCCCCCCAAAGTTTTAAAATTCCCATCCAAGTGTGGAGACTCAGACCTTGTCCCCCCAAACACTTCAAAATCCCCCCAATGTCAAGGTGGCTAGAATAAACACTGCACCCAACCCACATACCCTCTCAAAAGGTTTGGGGAGGGGATTTGCCAGAACCTACCTAAAAGCCTGTTAGAAGTTTACGTCCGATTATAGGGCCTACTGGATTGAATTTTATCAAGCACAGACCCAGACTAAAAACGAGGTCCATCTAATAAATTAATAATATAGCAAAATCAAGCAGCCTGAACCCCTCCCCCGATAGCAGTAACGCACTACTCCCCTCTAGTAAATAGTCCCGCACACATAGTCCCTCATTGTGGACACATCAACACACAAAACATCTGCATGTAACCTCACTACACCATGATCATTTGATTTGATGCCGACAAGCTAAAAGTTGGTCAGGAATTTTGGCCCCATTTCCCTCTCTCTCTCCATAATCAATTTCAACCACTGTATAAATTTCGGCTTGAAACTGGCCATTTTTGTGCAACAACTTAAGATAGTCTTTAACAACAAAATCCTGAACACACAAATATACAGGTATTGGATATTTCTCTTTGTTTAGACATAAACTGAGTGTTGAATATTACAGTAATTAACCAAATTAGCCAGCCATATGTTATGAATTAACAAAACTGCTCTCTCTCTCTCTCTCTCTCTCTCTCTCTCTCTCTCTCTCTAAAGTTGAAACACCAAACAGCAAAAATATGCAAGTGGAAAACATCTCAACAGAGAGTCAATACAATACACCAACACAAAATCCATTCTCATCCGAACGATACCCTGTGGCACGTTTGGAGACTTGTGCAACAGGTTTCTTAACACCAATGTAAAGTAACTATTTGAGTAGGAACAACAATGTATCTTCTACCATGAAATATCCAATGAAAAAAGATACAGAATGCCAACAGATATTTAGATATCATATCCTACTTTGGGCAAACGTATCAAAGCCGTCCAGTCCCTATCAACACAAAGTATAATGGCAAAACAGAGTAAAAAAAAGTACTAACTACACTAGAGATCAACGAAGACCCACATCAATAAATACATTCGGAATTGTCTTCATTTTGAAGACAATCACAATTGAAACATGTCAGTACTACCTATGGCTTCCTACAACAATTGTATAGAATGCATTGTTTAATCTAGACTCCGGGGGGGGGGAACTGAAAAAGTCGGGGGGAAATCAGCTAGGGGCTGCTGTTAGTTGATGTAGTATGCCAAAATTTCCAGGAGGGAATTTGAAATTTCCGGGAGGGGGAGAAGAAAGGTCAATTTCCCCCCGGAAACGGCCTAGATTAAACCCTGGTCTAATGTCTTCAGTACCAAATCATTAGCAGCAGCAGCAGACAAAAAGAAACTGAAAACTGATACCAAAACTGAACCATACTCTAACTCAAAACAACTTACAAGACATCCCAACTAGATGCCAATGCCACCCAACGGCAACTATTAATGAAACTAACCTCAATACAATCTCATTCCCACGTCCATAACATCTTTAACCAGCCACAAAAAAAGACAGTTGAGGCAGAAGATTATCTATAAATATACTGACAAATCAACAAATGTCAACATCTGTAAGTATATTTCATCATAATAATAATTATATACACTAAGTTTATCAAACACTGCACGTGTCTTAATCGTTAGCAGCCGTTTATCATATTTTAAACGACCAACACAGCCACTCGGCTCTTGCAAATAGAAGTCCCTACTTGTCGAAACAAGTTCAAACAACAACTGAATGTTTCGCGGAAAAAACAACGAAATTGAAACACCGAATTTTCAGTTTACTCCACAACTTAACGACAGCCAGCCTCATTTTACCAACAACACTAAACGAAATCAAAGGTGAAGATCCGATACCTCAAAATGAAATTATTTCAAAATCAATCGTCAACTCTGACAAATCAGGAATACATTGGAACTTCAGAAACTGTCAACGTCTTAAATTACAGAATTTTTAAACAGGGCGTTTCGCTCGACAGGAAGCTCGTGATGGTTACACGCTGCCTGCCGGCGAATGACGGCCGTTCTTACTGAGATTCGTGTCCGACTGTTGCTGCTGCTGCTGAAAGAGGTAATCGAACATGTTGTCCGGCAGCATAAAAGGTGGATTCGAAATGGAATATTCCGGCATGTTGTTCATTAGCGAGAAAAAGTCAACCACCTCGCTCGACATGATGCCGTCAAATGGCGGCGCCGCGTACATGCCACCGGGATAGGGAAACGGCAGGCCGGTCGACATGGGTGGAAATCCGCCCAGCAGAGAGTGCGTCTGCGACGGCGGAGGAGCGAGGGACGGCAGCGGCGGACCGGTAACACTGTTTTGCAATTTCGACGACAGCGTGAACGGCTGGTAACTCTGATGCGCCATCGGCGGAAGAGGTGGCGGGGTGCTGACTTCCAGGTTGGGACTGGGGGGCAGCGGAGGAGGAGGTGGGGTTGGAACTGGTATGTTCAGAGGCGAAAGGTCGTAGACCGCAACCGGCGAGTTCGACAACCTCGGCGACTCCGACACGTTGCTGCTCATCGACATCATGGACGAGAAGCTCGGCGCCGTCGACTCGGAACGCGAGTCCGGCTTCGAAAGGTCGACGCCCTCGTCGTCGGTTTCTGTCAGATCGATAACACTACTGTCCATGTTGCCCAAAGATTCTGCAGAAACACGGCAAACACACAACGGCATAAGTCCAAGCACGGAGAGAGAAAGTTCCAGAACTCGTCACTCTTATTATGTAAACCAAAGCAAAGAAAGACAACTCATCTTGGGTGGATCTACACGGGCAGAAGGGCATATGACCCCAAGCCATCTCCAAAATCATGTTCAAAAATTACTTATTGCAGCGAAAAGTTTGAAATTCAATAAAGGCAAGAATAAACAAGCTAGTTAGTCCATTATTTTTTTCTCCTTTTTTCTCCTTTTTTCTTTTCTGTTTTTCCCTTTCAATAACTGAGCTACATGCATCAATCCATATGCATATGAAAGGGACAGGGTAACAAAGAAATGGGAATGGAACTCTAAATGCTCCTCAAATTTAATTCCCGAATCTTCCCCTGTAACTCATATGGTTCTATTTAAATAATCCACTAGTTAAAATCAAAAAATGTTTTCACAACCTTTATGCAGAATTCCAACAAGGGAAATACTGTTTAAAACTTGATACAGGACTCATCGTCCAAGACCCTCCATGCCTACTAACGGCAAAATGGCAAGGGTTAACTGGTGCGTTCAGTGACTGCAGAAGAGGCCCAATAGTCAGCATTCTGAATTTCACAATTGGAACTGACTTAACAAAAAAGGCTGCCAGTCTTACCCTCACCCTGACCATATTCACTGCCAGCGTGTAACCATTTAACCCCTTAACTGGGGATCCCGTACATATCCGTCCATTTTACATCGAGCTACAGTTAAATACACGGTTAAGGGGTTAATGTACTCATTCACAGCTAAATCATGTGCGGGGTCCATTAAGAAGGCACAACCAAAATCAGTCTGCTTGGCATAGATTTGAATTTTTCTGAACTTATCAATGACCTACCGCTGTCACCTTTTGAGAATAAACAAATTAACAAAGCACAGCTTGTGATGACTTCAGCAATCAAATTTTTGGGTCCAACTACTTTACCCTAAAATTGTCAGTCTCCACTGGCAGTCACCTCAAACATTGGGAAGAGGAGGGGGGGGGGACAACACTGGCAACCAAACACAGGTGGTAGAAATTCTCATACTATCATATCTTTATAAACAAAACCATATAAACCAAACTGCTTGTTAACCTATTACTGATAAAACGTCAAAACATTGGCCACCCCCTGTGAACTATTCCAAAATCTAGAATACATTAGCATCCCAGTAAAAATAACGCATCACCTTCAACTGCATTGTCAGGGTTTGGAGAGTGACACGGCGTATCGTCGTCAACCTCTTCCGTTTTTGTAACATGCCATCGGCCATCTTTAGTCAGCTCAATTTCTGTAGCATCGGGGGCATTGGCAATAACATCGCTGAAGAGTCTAACAAACACATACAAAATAACAACAGTTTAAAACAGAAATTAACAAAGCAGTCCTAAAATTTGAAAATCCAAATTGATCTTACACCATTTAAATTCACCACACCGTTTTATTTGAGGTCTCTCCTTTCTCAGTGAAAATGCAATCAATGGCGGTTAGTTAGATCCAGTATGTTCCAGTACCAGAACTTAAATAATAGTCCTTATCATTTATTTTCAAGTGTTCTGGACTAACTTTAATTAATTATAATTAAGTTTCTGAATGTTCTTCTCATTTATATTGTACTTTTCTTGCCATTCTGTAATTTCTATTATGATATGGTGTTATTTACCAATTTGGAAATAATAAAACCTCAATGAATGAATGAACAAATGAATCATAAAATGTCATAGTCATGAATGAATGAATGAATGAACAAATGAATCATAAAAAATCATAGTCTTCAATGAATGAATGAATGAATGAATGAATGAATCAATCAATCAATCAATCTCATCAAGGCTCTGTAGCATAGCATTCTACGAAGCCATACACAAACACGGCAAAGGTCCAGCAATATGGATTTATTGCAATCACTGTCCAGGGATTTGTACAGAGCAACTCACCCATCAATGATCAGTCGGTTATACTCTGCAGGTCGGTCACACACTGGACACATCCACGACGGCTTCTTCTCGTTCATCAGCAGGAACGTCAGAGCGTCAAAACACTGAAGGTGGTTGCAGGTATTTGCCCGACAAGGAATAGATATGCGCATCTTGCCAAGCTGCACACAATAAAACCATTTCTTTAGTACAGCGTCCCACCCACTCGCCCTTTTGATCAAATGACCTGACATGACTGACCCAACCTTTGGCTATAGCTGCTTCATTTCGAGACTAAGCGCATAGGAATAAGGAGCTACTTCGGTGCTTCTTTTGAAAGCGCTATAGAAGTTAACGAGATTTTACTTACTTACACAAACAGAAGTTAAAGCTTATGCAGTAAAACTCAATAGAAAAAAGATGCCTACAAGATAAAATCGATTCTACGCGATATTTTTAAACACCAGAACCTGACATGGTTGTCGCAGGTCAACACATAAAACACCAACAAATTTGACCATTGCTGCATTTTACAGAAAAACCTAAACTTGAAAAACCCAGCTTTATCAATCAAAATACATGTCAAATTGCACAGAGACGTATTACATTCAGGAAGTTATGAAGTCAATATTTTCCAAGAAAAGATGTTCTAAAACAATTAACCCCTTAACTGGGAATCCCGGATATATCCGTCCATTTTACATTGAGTTACAGTTAAATACACAGTTAAGGGGTTAATATCAGCAAAATAAACAGCTGCTTACTGGACACAAAAGTGACACTCGCAGGCTTGTTGTTGCTATTTCACTGTCATGATCCAAAGAGAGCTTTTCTCTAACTGGTAGATATAATTACAAACATCAGTGAATAAAATGCAATATCCAAAATTCTTGACCAAATATATCAAAGGGCTAGAAAATATCTTCAACAGGAATGGAAGCATTACACAATCAGAACGGCATAAAGGTTTTTGGACATCAGGACAGAGCAATTGTTAATGGATCCATTGCATGTAAAAAAGAAAAAAGATGATGATATTAACCCTTAAACCAGCAAAAACTTTGTGGATCTATATGCAATAGGAACCGAGTGTACTCAGTTATTGCGTTTTAAGGGTTAAGAATGCAAACTATTATAGCTTGTATACAAACCATTTATACATACAAATTCCAAATACACAGAAATTGTGAAAGTTGATTAAAACTACCAGAAACTAAATGCAAAAAATTCCGAAAGCTTTTTAAAAATCACGAATTATTCCAAATACAATTTTAAAGCAATGTTCAAAATCATCAAATGCATATATTTTCAACACATCCTGAGGTTGAGTTAGTTCAAATACAAATAATTGAAATTGAACTGCAAAAGGTTACAACACTAATAGTCTCCATAACTTAATTAATGTTATTTAGTCATAACAAAATGTGATCTGTAAATGCATCGATTATCTTAATTGATCGCAACTCACTCAATTGTTTCGTCTGTTCTGGCTTGCTAAGTCCAAACCGCCGAAGCCGTGTCAACAGAACATTTGAATCTAATCGCTCCACCAGATACAGGGCGGCACAGTGTCGCTGCAGAGATACACCAATACAAATAATGAAAATTAACCTCTGCTCAGAGAAGACATCACATAGACGCGTGCACGCACGAGCACGCACACACATGCGCGCAGCATAAATCCAGCATTTCAACACAGACCACACTAGCCACCCATGCAAACAAAGTGAAGCCCAGTTACAAAATCAATTTCTCTTATTCAGAACAATCTACGGCATTTTGTACGTCGGTAGCTATGGAGTTGTACAGCAGCAAAACTCCCATACACTGCAAAGTTTCACAGCTACCGGTACTTAAAAGCTCTGGACGGACTGCTGTCTTACAACAAATAGGTTAAGATCAGGCATTTAGCTCCTTCCGTGCCGTATGCCGCATAGCAAGCAAACATCATGGAAAAGATGCATATGTATATACTTGAGTAAAAGTTTTCATAAATCTATTCACCTTTCCCTGTTCTACCATCCAGTTGATAACTATACTGTTGGCAGCTGCTACGGACAGTCTGCACAGCATCGTAATATCGACAGGTCTGTTTGGTCGCTTGGGTTCAGCCCCAGGTTTATTAGTTGGAATGAGATTCTACAAGAAACCAATTCAATGATTTAAAAAAATAAGACATATCTAGCGATCAATTAAAACAATGGACAACAGATTTTTACAAAAGTCACATTAATGAGATTATAGTAGTTAGATCTTAATAAACTCCATGTGCTGATCATGAATATGACAATAAAAATACAAAATTGGCTTTTTAAAAAAAATCTGCAATCATTGTTTATTACACTAATGCATGGCAATAGTAATAATAGGCCTATGCTTAATTCCTTTAAAAATAAATCCAAAGAATATGTCTTAAATTTTTATGCCTGTATCTTGTAGTACAGCTGTTCAGGAGCATCTTGAGAGAGTGTCTAGCAGTATTCAACCTGCATGGGAGTGCCCCATTCTCCCTAGTATCTTTGTTCTATTGTTGTGATTTCTTGACAAATACATTTGCCATGTTTGTCACTAGCCATACCACAGTTGTCAGGAAAGAAATCCAGATGGGAATATGATGGAAGTCGATCTTTAGAGACATATTGCAGCCAAGTTCCTGCTATTGAATCAGCATATCTTCTACTAGTTCCTTGTAGTCTTCTGCCCTAACATTACCGAGAAAGTTTATAGATGCACAACGTGAAAAACATTCCATGCTTGTTTCGCATCACCCTACAGCAAATTGTCGAACTGGTCATCCTCGAAGAGAGCTCTCTTGAATCCGAGGATCCACAAAAACTCCCTCTCTTATCTTTGTCTTGCCGAGTCGGCGGACTTTTTCATACAGGTATCAGAAAGTTGGCTAAGTCCAGTCTATGGCCTTCATGAAGTTCTTTATTAAACCTGATATGATGCAAATGAGTGGTAGCAAGATTTTGTCAGCCTTGATCCAAGTTGGGAGCAGGATAGTCTTCTCTCAAACCGCTCCATTTTGTCTGTGAGTCCATTCCTTCAGAAAGCAGTGCAATTCCCTTGTTCATCTATCCCACTCATCACATATGTAAGAAACACATGTATTTTGTGTATCCCTGCTGCAGTCCCATTACAAGGGCTACTACCTTCAAATCACTACACAGGTGTCCGCTGTAATTGTTATACTCAATGGAATTCAGTAGCTGTTTCAAGTTGTCGTACGTCTCTTTCGTGTGGATAGCATGCGCTACTAGAATAGATGGAAGACAATTTCCATTAAAGCTCAGTCTCGAAGAGTCTAAAATAGTCTCCATTCCTGTGGGTCATAAGTGATTTCTCAGACATCCATGAGGACCTTCAATATTGGGACAGAATACCAGATTACCTTCCTTTCTAAAGAGAAAGGCTCCAACTGCTGGTGGCGCTTTGAATATCCCACAAAGTCTGAAATATTTTAAAATGCTCAACCTTTCTTACTGGCCTTTATATAGCACGCTACTGGCGTAAGCTTACATTATCTAAGGCTTATTTAGCATATTGTTACAATACAGTACTAGCAGATCAAGGATCAAACCAATCACTATTTCATCATTTCATTTAGACCCACATCATCACTTCTGACTTAAAGCAGATGGCATCTGATAGCAGATAAAATAACATCCAAGACTAAAACAAACTAGTTAGTAAATTTCATAAAATGTTGAATATCCAATACAATTTTGTATGTGAAATATGACGTAATATTTCTAGTTTTATCCAGCAAATGCAATGCTGCATCAAAATTTCCCGAGGCTCTAGTTAATACAATTTATACAGCGCAAAACAGAGGAGACTGTAAGACCACTCAAAGTAAGCGACAAAATTACGTTTATATCAAGTATAGGGTAATGGATATTTGACATATATGCATAGTAGACAGACTGATATTGCATTTACAGGTAGCTGTGCGGCCATGCTGTTGACTTTGACACCGACACCTGACGGAAAACAGTCTGGCTGACGACAAGAATTGTCACAGAGACAAAACCTGAGCTGCAGCTGAACTGTGTAATCCACTCGATCAGGTGAGCCACGCATTACTCTGAAACAAAACACACCCAAATTGTGAAGTAGAAAATTTAATCGAGCACAGAACATAGAACATTCAAAATGACACTGCAAAATAAATCTAAAGAGACATGCAATCTATCGAACTATAGGATTTCATGCATGTACAAATACAAAATGCAGATAAAAGCTAAATTAAACTGTAAACCAAAAATTATGAAAAGGTAATTGATTAGAGAACAGTCAAATCTATCTACAGCCACATTCAAGGTGCAATGGAAATTGTTTAATATTAAACAGGACTAATGTCAGAAGTTTATCTCATACAAAGAGGCAAGACTGTAAATTTAACCCTTAACTACCAAATACTGTGTAACTACATGCAATGTAACCGAGTGTACCTGGTTAAGGCGGTCTAAGGGTCAAAATCCAAAATAAATCATGAAAACACAAGAATTTAAATCTAATTAATGATATTTAATACAGCTTTCCAGACAATGGCAAAAAATTTGTAATTTAAAGGATCAGTCGTTTACTAAACACCAACTGCAAACTCCTATGAAAAAAGTACTCAGTCCACACGTCAGTCATTAGTCAATGTACACATGCAACCCTGCACGACACAAAACTAAACTTCTCAGCTCAATCCCTTAGCCATTTACCTGCCATAAAGGAATGAAACGGTTGATCAGTAGCCACAGTTTCACCATAGAGAAGATAAAAAAATGACTGCAATTCTATGGAACAGCATTTATAGCAAGCAGTTCCTCACCGGAGTATCCAACACAACTGATACATAGAAGACTGAACTTCACTTACATAATTCCTACCTAGACAATGTTATATCTTGAACCTGCTGCTCGTTTAAACAGAAATTCACGCGCATTTCTTGCTGCTTGGCAGATGTACGTGGGACTAAAACATAACAGAACGGAGTTATTGTTTTCATTTCATAAATCATAAGTCATATCAGCCTCGAGATGATAAAACAATTCCTATCGCCGATAGGAATTACAATATATAACAATCAGCACCTATTCCTCTGATGAGATTATAAAACATATATAAGAAATAAGATTATTACTTGCTCTCTTAGCACTTTTCAGTATCATTTTACAATTACCTAATGTAAACGGCTTCACAATTTCACCGAGCACATCGTAGAAAGGCAGATGCTTCAACCTGACATCTGGATGATGCAACATCTGACTGCTGCTGCTGCTGCTGCTGTTGCCACTACTGCCTCCGCTTGTTCGCTGTCCTAACAGTTCACTCAATCCTCTGTGAACTCCATTGTTTCCACCTAAAAATTTATCAATTCAACTTCACATATTATTTAACGCAAACCAATCTTACTACACAGTAGCGCTGCTATAAAAATTTTCTTCAGGTCAATATGTCTGGTATAACGAAGTCAACATGAAAAAATATGAGTAGCATTGTTTCTTTAATAATCAATGGTAATAACAATAAATTAATTTTCATTTAATAGTTTATTTTAGACACCCTACCTTCATCAACATTGACTCTAAGCATTGGAACTTTGCAAGATGCAAGAGAATAATGCTAATAAAAATTCAGTACAATTAATTCCTTGCAAATCTTCAATGCCCAAAGCTTACCCATGATAAACAAGAATTAGAAAGTGAAAAAATTGACCAAAATGCAGACTTTATTGGAATTTTACAAGATTTTAAACATTAAATGCAAAGGATCACTGAACATTTGCGTTTAACAATCACACATTCTGCTCACAAATCACCTTGATTTTTTTAACAAATCACTGACAAACCACCTTGCTTATAGCCATTTCAAGAAAGATTAAGCACATATGAATAAGTAGCTACTGCTGTCCTGCTTTCCAAAGCACTATATAAATTTACAAGATTTTACTTACACAACATTAGGCTCACCTGAAACTATAATAACATGCCATAACCAGTATAAATAACAAAAGGATCTAGGCAATACAAGTTCAGACTTTAACCTTCCTAGCGTTAACGACGAGTTGCGGTCGTCGGAGAATTCTGAAACCAAGAGGGTTAAGGACAGCTCACGGTCGTCTTTTGTCTACGTCTCCAGTGGAGCAGAGGCAGCTGCAGGAGCAAAAGGTGACCACCCACTTAATTGTTTTGGTGACACGCCCAACCAAATGGAGCCGCGGTCTTTGGCACACGAGGTATTCTTAGTGGACACTCTGAGCCAATTATTGACATTCCAAGATCCAATGCCCTTCGGCCAAAGGAGCGAACCATTGTTCTCCGCTGAATAGTGTGACATATGGGATGGTCCTTCGGAAGCAATGCAAGAATGCATAGAGCGCTTTCTGCATGGAAAAGTGCCAGAGAATGTAACCTCAAGGAGGTTAAGCAAACAAAATGAAAGATAAGTTTCAGTCAAACATTCTATATTATGACTTAGAAGGATGGTCTGAAAACAAAAATCAATCAAAAAGATGCATAATCTCATAAATTGCAGCAACAAATTTAGAGACAAGTAAGTCACGTGCTTCACTAACTTATCGAAGAAGAGTTCGAAAGTGACGACGATGTGTAACTGCTTGATCTTTGAGAATACCGTTGATAGAGTTCGCGAATTTTTAACTGAATGGGTAAAGACACTCCTCGATCAACAAGACTTAATGCCCTCTGCAATAATTCTGTTTTGCGACCGCATCGACTTTGATTGGCGAGTCCGAGCAACATCTGCAGTTCCGACACTCTGAATGTTATGACCATATTCTATAAAATCGATAACAGTAAAGAGTTTAATATATTTAGGCTTTAATGAAAAGTTTAAAAAAAAGAGGCTCTAAATAATGACATATCCTCCGAATTTCACCATCAAAAAGTGAACCAGAAAATGGCCTATCAGTGAATTAAGAGAACATTATAACGGCACCTGACTTCGAGGTCAGGCACCGTCTTACATTACTGAGCTTTTCAAATCATCCTCTTCCACCGTTCATCACCTGCTCTGCTACACTGATCAGAAGAATGTTTATGTCCCCATATCACGCACTGCTCTTACCCAGCGTCGAGCTTTTGCAGTGACTGGACCCTACCTTTGGAATGCCTTGAACTCATCCATTCGGGAATCACTTCTTACTCCCTCACTCTGCTCAATGCGAAAGCTAAAGTCTCACTACTTTACCCTGCGACTCCAATGCCAGGAGTGCCTCTGAGTAGAAATAGAAGAGGCCCTACACAAATGCCACATTACATTACATTACAACATACAAGTACAATAAATGAACAAGACTTTAAACAATTTAAGAACCCTGTAAATCATTGCTTCATCGTCTTTAATTTGAAAGTTGTTCAAGCAATATTGCCAACTTTTGCAGTAAGAAAATGCACTCAACCAGGCTTAAATGCATTGCAAAATATGTAAAAATATAAAAATATGCAAAATATTACAAAAATGGGTTTACATAAGTTCTGGAAAAGTCTTGGAAAACAAAAGTAACAATGGAAATTCAAATAGGTATATATCCACTCCAATGGTGGCAAAAGTCAGGACAGGTTTTACAAACACAATAACTTCCTGGATTTCCACCTTGTGTGGTGCCTTGGCCAATGTTTGTCAATAGTTTAAAATATTGAAATGGCAACTGACATGCTCTGCAAAGTGGCAAACTAAACAGCTGGATTTCAAAAAATTAATTTCTTCATAAAATCTATTTCACACATGCTTACTTAGGCTTCTAAACCATTATTGTTATAGCCCAACCAACATGCTTGGCTCATTGCAAAACAGACCACAAGTCCTGGTTTGGACTTCCGTATTATCGCTACATCAACCGGCAATTCAACACCTCGCCGTCGTCCTACCAATTGCTAATCAAAATGCAAGTTGTTAGCTTATTCAATAGGAAAATTTCGTGTGCAGGCATCATCATCATCATCATCATCATCATCATCATCATCATCATCATCATCATCATCATCATCATCATCATCATCATCATCATCATCATCATCATCATCATCATCATCATCATCATCATCATCATCATCATAGCGTCTCCGCTTTCTCTTTTAAGAACGCACGTTACAATTATCAAGAAGCGTGCGATAATTGTCTTCAGCATACTTTTCAAGACCTAACTATAAAATCAAAATGTGAATTGCATGGCTTGATTGTTGCGGTAAATAAAGCAGCAATCGATAATTATCAAATTCAGACACTTCCAGGTCGGCGACGGAGAAAATAAATTTCTCCATTCGAGAAACAGATACCGATTGTGCTGCGATATTTTGATAAACCTTCAAAAGTTGTGAATTTCAGCGCTCAAACTTGAATAAGATAAAATTTGATAGCTATACTCAACCAAATGCTATAATTTTTCGCTACAATATTGTCAAGAACGCTTTCGCGACCAACTAGAGAAAATAAATTTCTCTACTCGAGAAATACAGATAGACACGCATCGAATATGTTAAAGAGAAATACGCGGCTATTAACGCAAATTCGGGAAAACTAAATCGATAAAACGTTTCACACTGAAAATCTGTCTGGAAATTATGCCTTCGTTAGAGTTCGTTTCGCTTAAACGATCTAAAGAAGGCGAAATAGTAACGGCCACTTACCCTCAACTCCGTACGATCCGCCATTTTTCCGCGCTGACACAGGCTGACGGTACTACAAAGCTGCTCTACTTGGCACATTGCTACTCTCAGCGTACCATAGCACTGTGCTAGCCGAAGCGCCATTATTTAGTGTTGGTTGATTGCTTTATATAGCGCCTAATTTGGCACTTCTTTCACTTCTAGTGATGGCGCCATTGAATACCTATCTTGATGAACCTGTGAATGCTAGTGCAAAGCAACACATGTAGCACAAGTCCTTAATGCACGAGACATAGCTGAAAATAACTTTGCCTAATACATTAACATCCGAATTCCATTTATCTGATTTTCAAGATCAGCATCACAAACAAAAATACATAATGATGGAAGAAACTTATTAGAAGCATTATCAGATTTATGAGCTTCAAAATCTATCGACACGTCAATTAACATCATGCGACTCATTTTACTGGCAGCGGTCATTTACTTTACTTTACTTTATAGGAGGCCGACATTTTCGTCATATTTGTATTTTCAAAAGGTCGAAATCTGATATTGAATACAAACTTATATAAACTTTGCCTATCAAATTCACAATTAAATTAGTATGTGATATTTTAAAAAAAATCAGTATGACAGAAAGCGCTTAATCAACTTTTGCCTCTTACAAAATAGTTATGCGATATTTCTCAAAAAGTAGTGTTATATAAACTAAAGCGTTACATAACTTACAAACTTGTAATATTTAACTACAGCACATTGTAAAACTAAGTGTGATTGGCTGACATGTGTTTATTTTAAGTAAACTAAAGCACGATTGGACAATTGGTCGTCCATGACCTAGAAACGTTTTGCGAAGGGCGAAGTGACTTTCGTGAATTGGGAAATTGCGTGAATTTTGTGCAGATATTTTAAAAATACAATGAATCTTCTACGAGCAATTGGTCACAGACAGGTAGAATTGGCAAAAATATGGTCAGTATTCGTTGATTTATATTTCACAATGAGCAAGTGGCCTGTTATAGTTGTGTAGGCAAGCTCATGGCCTGATTATAGAAGAGACTGCTAGGCGACGTTCATCCTACAGGAAAAAGAACTACGGAAGACTGATTATGTATTTTTGTAGCGCCAACATGGACTCTCGGGTGATCCATGATGATGACCTCTGATTATGTATTTTTGTAGCGCCAACATGGACTCTCGGGTGATCCAGTGAGCAATTAATGTTAAGAGTATGAAATCAACCATAAATGCTGCATTGCATCTCTTCAATTATAATAAGTTTACAACTATTTAGAAATTTAAAGCAGAAAAATATTTAATTTTCAAAGACTGGCCTGAGATACATGAAGCGGTAACCACCTCCGTAGTGGTGTGAGAATTAATGTTGCCTCTTCTGTGTAGGTTTTAGATAAAGAAAAATAACCAGCTGGGAGCTTATTTTAAGGGTTATATACAGCCATTGACTGAAGCTGAATGCATTATTGTTATTGTGTCTAGTAGAGTTACTAGAGTAGTAGAAGTGGAAAAATCAAAACTGGTTTTGCAGTTGTCTTTTTGCAAGTTGAATGATTCTGTCCCACCATCACCGTGGATATTCTGTCAAAGCTTCCAGCAGCCATTTATTCTGATACGAATGAAATTTTGTAGAAAGCACATGTTTCTCTGATACCCTGTGCTGGCTGTAAAGTAGTGCTATAGAAATTAAGTTATTTCAGATTTTAAAAAAAAGATTTTATTTTTAATATCTGTATTGCCAAAAATGACAGAATTAGTTTCCTTATTCAGCAGCATATCATATATTTTACTCACAGGATGCCAACTGCAGGTGCTTTCGGTGGCAGTGCGGCTGGTCTTTTCCTGTACTTCACCGACTGGAAGGAGATATTGCGATTTGTTCCATGGTATGGAAAGAAATTTGAAATCGAGCCACCAAGATAATGTTTCGCATCAGGTAATCAGTTGTATGCAGAGTAATAGAGTATGCATTAAGGGTTTAGAATCGTTCTAGTAACACTTCAGATAGCAAAACAGACTTAGCTTACTAGTTAGGTAATATTGAAAGTGTAGCTATATAATATAGCATTTTAGCTCATGTGCAGGCAAATTTGTTGCTAGAGAACATACTGTTATGTCAGGCTGCTTTTGAAAGGGACTTCTTTAGAGCCTAATGAAATCTGTATGCGCCTCAAAGAGTTTTTATGCCGTGATATTGCATTTATATTGATGGTGATTGCTTATTTTCCCCAGATTTTTATGTTTGTCTCAAAATCTTTTGCAAAAACTGGCACTCACTGTATGATTTTGCTTACAAAATTGCCTTTTTTCCATTGGTTTCATATGAAATTCACATGTCTACAGATTTTTTATGAGTCTGTAGTGGCAATCTGTTACCAAGATGTGGTGTTTTATTGAAGTAAGCCTCAAAGTTCGAGATAGGTGGTAAAGAAGTCGTGCCTTCCAACGAGCTCCGCCTCCTAGGGGTGCTCATCGACTCCTCTCTGACCCTCGTCGGGCATCTCAGCGCCGTGACCCGCTCTTGCTTCTTCCAACTCCGCGACTAGGGAAGTTCGCGTTACATAACAACACCGGCCGCCATCCATCTCGTCCGCGCTCTCGCACTTTCGAGACTGGATTACTGTAACAGTGTCCTTCTCGGACTTCCTGGGAACCAGCTTAGCAGACTCCAGGCGGTCATCAATGCCTCTGTGCGGATTATTTTCGGCCTGAGGCGCACGAGCATGTGACACCTGTGCTAAGGGACAAGCTCCATTGGCTTCGGGTCCCGGAGCGCATAGTCTACAAGCGGTGTTGGCTGACTTTCCGCGCGCCGGGACCCTGCCTGCCCCAATTACTTGTCACGCCTGGTACGGAAACAACGACGACCGGTGCCGTCTCCAGCTGAGATCCAGCAGTCGCCACCGGCTTTACGTTCCTCCTCCGGCCAGGACTCGGAAGTTTGGCGAGCGCCCATGACTCACGGCAACCCACTTCTGTGGAATGCGCCCTGATTCGCTGGCCGGGACTATTTCTCCTGAAACGTTCGCCAAAGAACTAAAAACGTACTTGTTCACCAGATCGTACAGTTATTAGCTGTGTGTTGATTGTACAGCGCTTTTGGTTTTGGCCGATGGCCATGTTACGGCGCTTCATAAATAGTCGAATAATAATAATAATAATAATAATAATAAAGTGGCATGTCATTTCAGCAAAATGTGTAGCAAGAAATACTGAATATTTTACATTGCAAGCATGCAAAATGCAAGACAGTAGCAGATACCGGTATATGCATTGCAAAATTTGCAAGATGCCTTTGCATAAATTATTCATTTTCATCCACATTTTGGAGGGTTGTATATGGTGATATTGTACCAAAAATTCTATGTGAGTTTCATGTGTTACTTATCAGCATTTTTCAACTTGATTACTGTCCTCTAGTTAAGTTGTTTTGATTACTGCAGCATTTTGCAACATAAATTATAGATTTTGAAATGAATTTATGTTTGTTATTTTCTTTTGAAGAAAATCATCGTCAACAAAAGTAGAGGATTTCGAGGACATAGTCAAAGAGACAAACAGGACATTACCAGAGATCCTTTTTAAGTCTCATCTTGTGATTTTGTTCTGTTTGAAATGAATCATGCAACAAAAAATAAATGGAACATCATGCTAAAATAAATGCTTATTTGTTTCTCAAAATGAAAAGTTTATTGAAAAGTGTCTTACATTTCTCTTTGATATACCTCTTTATTTTATGTCATATATCACATTTATTTTATAGCAACCACTAACCTGGCAACCACTAACTTAGCAACCACTAACCAGTGTTTTATTTATAAAGGGAAGGGATAAATTCCTGGTTACTGCTTACTGTCTTGCTCCACTGGTCCGCTCTATATATAGCAAAGGGGAAATTTGTTGACTTATTTAGAATAATGAAACACGTTTTCTTGCCCACTGGTCTGACTCTAAATTCCCACCCAGCTACCAACAATGGCAGTTTTAAGAAAATGCAGTGATCTGACTCTAGAATCAGTGGCAGTTCCACCATGTTGATGACTGGGGATGCATCCCCCCCACCGGGGTTCTGGATGACCTTTTTTGCTTGTCAGCCTATTTTCCGGCGAGTTTCTTTAAAAAATTAGTGAAAAATACTGCATTGACCTTTTTCTTGATTGTCGGCCTATTTTGGCAAGGTATTTTAACATTTAGTGAGCAAAACACTACTAGCAATGACCCTTTTCTCTTTTTTCTTCTTCACTTTTCATCCCCCACCAACTTCCCCCCCCCTAATTTCACCCCCTCCACCAAGAATTCCTGGAACCGCCACTGTTTAGAATGTATTCCTGACTGCATCTGGGTATTATCCTTTTATAATTAATAAATGCATAGTTTGATTAGTCATAGATTCAGCCAATACAAAGAAGTGACAGTCTCATCTACAGTAGAAAACTTTACTTTTTGCTGTCTTATGCCAAATGCATTTGAGGTAGACACAGGGACACACAATTTGTTATTGGTTGGGAGTTTAGCCCAACAGCAGTCAAGCCAAGCCCCATAGGGAGTTGACAGTTTTGGTTTTCAGATGTTGACCCATGCTGGAGGTAGAAAATTTTGTGGTGGGAGCAACCTGACCCCTCTGCTTTTTTTGAAAGTTCGAACTGTGAATAAATTATGGCAAATTGTTTCATTCATTCATTCATTCATAACTGACAACTTATATAGCGCAGTATGCATGACAACTGTCAAAAACAAGAGCACTTTACAGCAAATACAATATCTCAACTGTACGAAATATTAAAAAAGTGTGTTTTGAGTCTTCTGGCGAACATTTCAGGAGAAGTCGCTTCTGTCACGTCGTCCCGCAGTGCGTTCCATAGAGCCGATTCCCGCGAGACACCGATCTCTCCCGAATATCGCAGTCTTGGCCGGAGGTGGTATGAACAGCCGAGCTCTACCGCTCGATCGAGTCGTGAACGCACGCCGGTCGTCGTGAGGCATGCGTATCAGCGCCGTTAGATAGTCCGGGCAGGTGGGATCACGGAGCATTCGACACGCCAACCAGCATCGTTTGTACTTGATCCTTTGCGGAATCCGCAGCCAGTGGAGCCGGTCTCTCAGTATAGGTGTTACGTGCTCGTTCCACTTGACACCAAAGATCACCGAGCGGCCGCATTCAGAACTGACTGCAGCCGATTCAGCTGACGATCTGGGAGTCCAAGCAAAATACTATTGCAATAGTCTAGTCGTGATAAGATGGACGCCCTGACTAGTTGTATCGTGAGCATCGATTGTGAGGTAGCGACGGATCTTCACGATCTTTCGAAGATGATAGTAGCATGACCTTGTCACGTTGCTAATGTGACCAGTGAGCGTCAGTGATTCATCCAGGGTGACTCCCAATAAGCGCAATTCCTTTACTGGGGCAACCTCAGTGCCCTCGATCGAGAAATGGATCCGGGGAATCATGCACGCCCTCCTGGGGGTGCTGACCCAGAGTAGCTCAGTCTTGTCGGGATTCAAGGCTAATCTATTCACTGCAGTCCAATGGTTTACCGCAGAGATACAGTTAAGTATCCTGACCCGTAGCTCATCAGTCTCATCAGGTGAACAGAATCCATATATCTGGCTATCATCCGCGTGTACTGTACATGTTTACTGGTTAAAACAGACAAGATCTGCAGTCTGTTACAGCACCCCAAAACCAACTGTTATTACACCCTGTGACAGACTTTGGATTACCCTGCCAGATTATAGGGTAACAAGCAGAGATGTAGTACTTGGTACTTGTACTTGTACTCGAGTTGTACTCGAGTACAAATTTTTAGTACTTGTACTTGTACTTGTACTCGGAGGCCAGGTACTTGTACTTGTACTTGTACTCGGAGTTTTAGGAATGCAAGTACTTGTACTTGTACTTGTACTCGGAGGCCAGGTACTTGTACTTGTACTTGAAGCATTGTGTACTTGCTACATCTCTGGCTACATGTACTTCAATGGTACCAGTAATGCTGTTCCTTTAGGCTAATGACAAGCACATCTTCACAGATGGCCAAGTACCTGGAACTCAACGAAATTTATGATGAAGCCACTGATACCATCGTATTTTGGAACAGTGAAGTTAATAGAAAGGAGTTCAACAGGCTGTATAATGCAGCCATTAATTAGAGACCTTAGTGTGCTTGCTTCTGGCGCACCAATTAAACACGTATTTAGCCAAGCTGGCTTGATCGCGAGACCGCATAGGTGGGTTAATATGACCGATGCAAGACTATCATCTCTATTTTTTAAGTGCAACTGTGATGATATTTAGATGCTAATATAGTGTCAATTTTATTCGTGGCCGGACAAACTGTCCGAGGACAAAATGTCACGGACAAAATGTCATGTAGAAAATGTCATGGGGACAAAATGTCAGCGAAAAAAATGTCATTGTCAAAAATGTTGTACTAGTACTTGGAGGCCAGGTACTTGTACTTGTACTTGTACTCGGAGGCCAGGTACTTGTACTTGTACTCGTACTCGGAGGCCAGGTACTTGTACTTGTACTTGTACTCGGAGGCCAGGTACTTGTGCTTGTACTTGTACTCGGAGTTTTTGGAATGCAAGTACTTGTACTTGTACTTGTACTCGGAGGCCAGGTACTTGTACTTGTACTTGTACTTGAAGCATTGTGTACTTGCTACATCTCTGGTAACAAGGCTGATTCAATGAAGCCAGAATTGAATGCCAGAATATGCCATTTGACCATGGGCACCCGCAGAAATTTCTCCAGGAGGGGGCAAAACACAATGGTCTCAGTTACATCACATACATTTTTCCAGGAGGGGCAAAACACATGTTAACACAAAGGTAACAGTTAATATTTTAGCAAGTTTTTCAAATTTCAATGTTAAATATTGGTATTTGCATTTTCCAGGGGGGAGGCATGTGTCCCTCTTGCCCCAATGTGCAGGCGCCCATGCATTTGACAGGCAATGATAATACCGTGTTTTTATAATCATATGTACAGTATAAGAGGCAATGTCCACAGTTCCTCAACAGTCTAGTTCTGGCTAGGTAGATTTATTGTATGCGCTGGACTCTGGATACGATCTTTATGCAATGGTTTATGCAGTGGTTCTCACACAGGGCAGTCCCTACTGAACCACTTTAAACCTTGTTATATTATATGATATTATATATTATTATGCCTCTTTACTGGAGATTTGCATCCAGCAATTCAGTGGGGTGGGGTGAGGGGGGGGGGAAGGAAGGGCTCTTCATATTGCAATGCAGTCCCATCTTGTGTGGATGTGGTACAATTGATATGGATTGATGTACCGGTACACTGTTAAGTTATTGAAGTGGAAGAAAAGGCGACACTTGTTTATTTCTGTCCTTATAACCCTGCCACCAAGGGCGTAATCCTGCCATCACCATTGGGGGAGGGGGTAGATTTTTAAAAGTACTGTATACCCACCCATAAAAACTAGTGATGACAATTTTTTGCTTGTTAAAGAAGCACAAATAACTACACTGTAGTGATAATCATTTTTAGTACAGTAGTGTTTGAAATTTAGTCAACAACACAGTGGATGAAGGATAAATGATACTACTGTATATGTCCCTTCACTAATTATTGGGTAGGACTGTTCCCCGCAGCCAACCCCTTGAAATAAGCCCCTGTTTGCCAGGATGAGAAATTTGAAAAAACGTTTTTTTCTGACTCTCGAAAAAGTTGACGAGAAAAAAGGTCCACGTTTTTTGGTGCTTGATCTTTCAATTAGTTTATCCGCCAGCAATAGTCTGATAAGCAAAAAGAGGTAAAAAAGGTCAAAGCGTAAAAAGGCTGGAGCGCGTGGCAGGGTTATTTCTAGGATTGTGAATTTGAGGGTGTCGGTAAAATTTGGGGGTCTCAGCCGAATAAGTGTGTGAAAAAATGTCATCCCACAAAAAAGTCTGACAGGCACAAAACTCATAATTTTTATAAAATCTCAAAAAATCCTGACAAGCAAAAAATCCTGACAAGCAAAAAAGGTCATCAGAGAAATAAAGTTGGGGGGTTACTTCTCGAATTGGGGGGATGTTCGGGGGCTACTATCTAGGGTACATACCATTGTTAACCATTGTTAGATTAGGAAATTTTGGGGGTGTCGACTTCAAATTGTAGGGGTGTTAGGGGGGTGTACAAATATACCTGGCGCGTGGGACCCCTTATGGAACGCGCGGGGCCCTTAGATGCGCGGAGCCCCTGGCACAGTGCCCAATTTCCAACGCATAAAGAGGGTCTGACCCCAGGTAAAATCCGAATTTCTTGAAGCTCGTCCCCCCATTAATAGCTGGTGCCCTACGTGTCATCTTCACGACTTTCCCTTCCCTTCTAGGCGTTGCAATGAGCTTAGATTATATTACAGGTCCTGGGTCCAATTAATTATTAAGAAATGTGACGATACGCGAACATGAAAGAAATCATCAAAAGTGCCGCTTTTCAGTAGTAAAGTTGTATCAGTTGTGTGGTAAGATCACGTATTTGGGGCCATCCATAAAGTACGCACACGCTATTTTTAATGATCCCCCGTAAAGCGTCGTACATAAATTACGTCACGCACAGAGGCGTAGCGTCCCAATGGTTACTATGGCTCCAGCCATGGGCGGCACACATGATGGGGGCGGCAAAGTTTGGAAGCGACGTTTTTGTGTGTTTGTAGGGTTGTTGAGGAGTTTTTGGTGAAGGCGAAGGGGGCGGCAAAATGTAGAAGGGCGGCAAATTGAGTGACGACCTTTTTTGCTTGTCGGGTTGTGTCGAGGTTTTGCGAAGGGGCGGCAAAATTTAGAAGGGGCGAAAATCAGCGGCGACGACCTTTTTGGCTTGTCAGCTATAGTAACAGCAAAGAGGGGCGGCATATTTTTTCAGGAGCCATGGGCGGCACAAGTGCACGCTACGCTACGCCACTGGCCACTCAGGTTTTCTATTTTGTATAGGGCCTATTCGAGTTTCTCGTTCAATTTCCAGCAGCGAAAACGGATATTCAACTTCCGCCAATGATAACGAATATAATTGAGACCTAAAATTTTTATGTATCTCGGGTAAAAGAGTGTTAATTAGCAAAAAAGTCCTCTCGTAAAAGCTTCCACTCTATCTCCTCTCAGATATATCTATGGTTTTATTCATACTGGAAATGCGAGATCACGGTGGCCCAGTGGCTATTCTAGCCACCTAGTCATTGGGGAGAGTTTAAATTTTTTGTGTGTGGGGGGAGGTGACAGACATTGTGGAGGTCATACTACTTGCCAAAATGTCAAAAAATTGAGGGAATTTCAAACTGGAGAGAAATCCCCCAGAGAAGGCCTAGAATAAACGCTGACGGTGGTCCTTACCCCCTCCGCCTGTCACAAACTGTCACACTTTCCTAGACCCATCCCTCTCGAGCGTGTCGTACTTTTTGGACAACCCCGGGGTGGGGCCCATCCTCCTGGTCAAAAGAGCTACGATAAAAATTTTTAATGTTAAATAATGATCGACGAAAAGACCGTAACAGTTGAAACAGTAAAATGGAATCAAATCTTCTTCAAAAGTTATCTTCGTTATTAAATGTTAAGGGTAATTACTGTAGGGTGGTTTTCACACAGACTAACGCAGGCACGTCCGAAGTGGGGTGGGGTGCAGCTGCACCCCATGGAGAAATGCACCCCTGGAAAGACGAGGGTCTGCACACCCCTCTGCACCCCCTGTTTCGTAAAAAACAGGGGATGCAGAGGGGATGCAGAGGACTTTTTTTGCTTGTCAATGTATTTTGAAGGTGAAATTGAGCGTTGACGACCTATTTTGCTTGTCAAGGATTTGAAAGAGAAAAATGTTACTTCGGGAAAATCTGCATCCCTGACCAAAATTCGTTCCGACGGGCCTGGACTAATGCCTTTTATACCACTTGGAAATCACATTATTATTATTATTATTATTATTATTATTATTATTATTATTATTATTATTATTATTATTATTATTATTATTATTATTATTAATGCTCGACACGTAATATTTTAGCTACTCATAGATTCCTAAGTATGTAGGCCTGACTGGCTTTGGAGGCTTACAGGACCTATAAAGAACAGTGTTTTATCCAGACTTAGGAGGAATTGACTTGACTGGAAGGGAAGAGATATAGTTCAATGCAAAAATGTGTGTCAGTGCGGGTGTTTGGGGGAATTTTGAGGAGTTTTGGGGGATCTTCCCTAACAGGCCTGAAAAAACACTGTGTTAACTGTATCAGGGCTACACGTGTGGGGCCTCATAACTTAACTAACACAGGGCCTCAATTGGTCCCTACCAGGCTATTAGACCCAATCCAGAAGACGTAGCGAAGGAACGATTTATTGTGTCTGTCCACTGTCTCGAACAATTTTCCTCAATAAGACTCCTCGACGAGGAGGAGGAAGAGGAGGAGGAGTTTCGAAGCACAGAAGATCAGTGGCGGTTCCAGGAATTCTATGTGGGGAATGAATTTAATGAAACACATTTTAGGAAGTTGGTGGGGGTGAAAAGCGAAGAAGAAAAGAAAAGGGAGAAAAAAGGTTAGCGTTTTGCTCCCTAAATAATGCTAATAAACCTTGCCAAAAAAAGGCCGATAAGCAAAAAAGGTCATTCGCAGTATTTTTACTATTAAAAAAACAACTCGCCGGAAAATAGGCTGCCAAGCAAAAAAGGTAATCCGGAACCCCGATGGGGGGATGCATCCGCAGCCATCGACATGGTTGAACCTCCTCTGCAGAAGATCATATCCGCGACGCAAAATACAGGTAGAGCAGACAAGGTAAACAGGCAAAACTGTCAACAGAGGTGAAATCGTGGCGCTAGATAAACGACGCCCACAGGCCTACGCCGCCGAATCGTCATCGTCGACTATAGAGTTCGCTCGGTATACGATGCAACAGTACACGGTAAAAGTATTCGAATTCAGTTGAGACCGATTAGAATTTCCGTCAGAGACAAATCTCATCAATTATTCTGCTGTTGTTGTCCGCATGACTCGACGTCGGTGACGGGCGACGTGACGATGACGTCTTCTTTGACGTCGTCGAGCGCGCGTCGCCGCTAGGTGTCGCGGCTGCCGTTGCCGTCGGCAACAGAGGAGGCGGTAGAGCTGCTGCTGCCGGCGCCGTAGTCTTGGATACGGGAGACGGAGACGGTTGCCTAGAAACGGAACAGGACGCTGCCTCCGTCTTTGACTTTTCGATCTCTGTTGCAAGTTAGGAAGTGTTAGTACTTCAATTGGCGAATTGTGTCAACAAACGACAATGTACGAAGGCTAACAGTGACAGAGTAGCTGACAAGTGGAAGGAATTTGATGATAAGACAGTATCAGCTACTAGTGTGAATGCTGTTAAAAGCCACTTAAAGTACAATTCAGTGGCGTCATTTCACACTTTTCTTGGGGGGGGGGCGAGAAATTTTTAAAAATTTTCTTTTACAATTTTATAATTGGAAATTTTTCGACTATTCCAAAAAATGCTGACGACCTTTTTTGCACATTAATAAATTATAAATTAATATTTTCATTTCCTTGGGGGGGGGGGCACGGCCCTGTTTTTGTTTTTTATTGCACATTAATACATTGTAAATTAATATTTTCATTTCCTTGGGGGGCCCCCCCAGCCCCCCCCCAAATGACGCCTCTGGTACAATTGTATATTAGATTACTATGCGTTCATATGTTAGTTTAATTTATACTCGTACATGGTGAGTAAAGTGCAAAATTATGAAGAACTATTTTACAGTGCGAATTTTTTTGTCGAATCAAAAATAGCACATTGGAATAGAGTTATGTGCAAGCGACAAGTTCTTCAACATAGGAGAAATCCTACGAAACCATTTAAAATCCAGTTATTATATCATCATAGTCGTCATCATCGTCGTCGTTGTCATCATCATCGTCGTCGTCGTCATCATCATCATCTCGGAAGCAACATGGCGTATGAGTTGACGTGCAAGAGGCAGATATCAATAATGGAAGCAATAGCTTCAGGCAACTCGACTGCAGGGCAGGGGCGCATCCAGGAATTTCTGCTTCGAGGGAACGTCTCGTATTCCCCTTCCCCAATTCCGCCCTTCATTCGGAACGCTGTATGCTGCCTAAATAATATAATTATTTAAAGAGAAGGCAAGACGACACGCGCCTCCGTGTGTTTATGACATTCTGGCTACTAATCGCCACGACACGAGCATCAGCAAACAATGTGTTGGGGTGAGTTTGAAGCGGGGTGGGTGGGGGGGGTACACGCCATGTGCGCAAATAGATCCGCCTCTGGTTGACTGCAACGGACAAGGCCTGGAGAAGCAACGACAGTAGTAGTATAAAGAAATTATAGCGAAGGGACTTAAGACACGCGGATGTCTGCCTTTGAAAGGAAGTCCTACGACTCGATGCCAAATGGCCAGCCGTAAGGAACTATTAAAAGCTATCTATCCCTCCTCCTCCTCTTCCCTTCCCTTCCCTGCAACCCTGGAAAACTATAAAGATGGCGCCAGACGCAATGGAAAAGGGGCGCCCTATATAACTGTAAATGGTTATTGGCGACAGAAATGAAGATGGAGGCATCGGCGGGTTTTGATTGGTCTGTCTGTCCAAATGGAGAGTCACGTGACGACGGAACAATCGATGAGTTGGTCGAATGGCTGCACATAGGCGTTTCAGAACAAAACGCAGAATAGCAAAACAGTTAGGTGGACATATTTAAGCATAGAAATGCACGGAGATGGTTCTCACACAGGGCAGTCCCTACTGAACCACTTTAAACCTTGTTATATTAGGCTATATAATTATATTATATATTAAATATTATATATTAAATAAGGGGGATGTCCATTAATTATGTCAACAATTTTTGGGCAATTTTTGACCCCTCCCCCTTGTCAACAACTGTCAACTTTCAGTTACCCCTATGATTACGTCAAAAACTTTTGACCCCTCCCCCCAAGATCAATGACAGGTCCCAATAACAAGGTTATTATTTTTTGCGGTTATGACCATTTTCCCCTTTTTTGCTCATCGAGTGTCCAAATGTGGTGGTGATGACATTTTTGCCATGCTTTTTACCATTGTAATAAGTAGTATTCCATGAAATTTCCTATTTTTTGATTATTTGTGAAAAGTGAAATTGTTGACGTCAACTTCTCTTGACCCCCTCCCTCTGTCAACAACTGTCAAACTTTTTTCTAACCCCCTCCCCCTAAATTGTTGACGTAATTAATGGACAGCCCCTAATTAGACACAAATAACGCAATACGGAGGCTTCTAACTGGCTTAACAACATCGGCGTACCCACGGGGGAGAGGAGGGCACTGGCGTGCCCCCTATTTTGGCTGGGACCGGTTGGGGAGGGGGGATTTGCGCAAAACCGTTGAGAAATTTGGTGGAGGGAGAGAGAGTGGATATGTAGGTGATCGAAGAGTATACCGTAGTAAACCGCGAATGAGCATTTATTTTTTGATCATCGGAGACTTATAATTACCACAAAATGTCGACGTGCCCCCTGTTCCGTAATCCCGGCTACGCCAACAATTGCGTAGGTATTAGAAGTGTGTCCGATTCCAGAAGTGGTTTAGCAAAGCAGAGGCGTAGCAACTACATGGACAACCTGGCCAAATACCAAGGGCCCCCGACCTGCAAAGGGCCCCGACCCGAGTGACCCGACCCTCTATAATAGGGTCCAGTGTGCAAGACCGCATCACCGCATCTGGAATTAACGTTTGATAAGAGATCGCTAAAGTAGCAGAAAGGGCCCCTTGTGCCCGTTTTTCGCCAAGCCCCCCCCCGAGCATATTGCTACGCCACTGTTGCGAAGATATTAATTGAAACTCTGCTGAGCAAGACCTAGGCAAAGTTGATTTTCGTCGTTCATCTTTCAAGCAATTAACTGGAGAAAATCTTCGATTTCGAGCGAAATCCTTGGCCCTTTCTGGATCGGTGGCGGCTCTAGGATTTGGCAAGTGGGGGGGGCCGTTGGGGTGGCAACTTCTAATCACGGGGGTCAACCATTTGTTGTTTAATGTATGTAGCATTAAGTATAGGGTCCCAACTGGGGGGGGCGGCACTGGGGGTCAGGCACTCAATAGGGGCGCACGGGCCCCCTGACCCCCCCCCCGTTGGAGCCGCCACTGTTCTGGATGAATCTGAATTACAATCGATCGATCGATAACTTTGAGTGCTATATAACTAGTGCAATCATCGTCATCGTCATCGCTGTTGTCGTCGTCACAATGACGTCATCATCGTCGTCATGACGGTTGTCATTATTATTCTCTGTTCTCTTTTGTTCTAATTTCATGAGCTCTGTTGCACATTTTCTCATAATATTCCCAACAGAAGGTCGTCTGTTTTTCGCCTGTCCTGTTTTCTTCACGCTCTACCGGAAGCGGAAATCGCCGAAGATAAGAACGTCTCAAAACGAAAATCCCCTTTTCCCCGCCGCAGTACCCTCGTACACAGACCACTCACCCCACGGGACGAAAAAGGAGACACAGGACGGGGTGAGTGGGGGGCGTGGAGGGGGTGGGAGGGGGCGTCAACGCACGGCGTTTCGCAACCTTAACGGTACGTTCATAATTCATCGTCATCGGCACACACACACACACACACACACACACACACACACACACACACGCACCAATGCGAAAGCCCGAAGGACTAACACGGAGGATGAGAAAGAGGAAGACCAGAGCGAGGAGGAGAAGGAGGAGGAGGAGGAGGAGGAGGAGGGAAGGGCGAAGACGGAAAACGGCGTGGCGCATAGGAAAGCGGTTAAATGGTTCGGAACTAAAGACTCGATTAGGCTCCGTCGCACTCCCATTCATTCGCAACGAACAACACCCCCCATCTCTCTCTCTCTCTCTCTCTCTCTCTCTCTCTCTCTCTCTCTCTCTCTCTCTCTCTCTCTCTCTCTCTCTCTCTCGGTGCAGAAACATAGAAGAGCGGACAACAAGCGATGATGATGACGACGACGACCGTGGCGCCCTCTGTCCGTCGACGATCGTCGTTTATCTAGCGCCTGTAGCGTCAGTTGGAGCGTTTGGCGGTCCGTCGTCGTCGTTTCCCGTGGCACAAACACCACTAATCTAGACTCGGCTAATGACGCGTGTCTCTCTCTCTCTTTGTCTCTGTCGCTGTCTCTGTTCTCCGTCAGTTCTTTGTTAAACAGTGCATCGACAGTGAACAGTTTCCACGCATTGCGCTGCTTAATTTGAACAGTTTTTTCCACCTAAAATCCTGTGGCATGCGAAAGTGGCAAAGATTTATCATACGAAGCAGGGTTTCCTTCATCGCTCCGACTTCTTCCGTAGGAAAGACAGCGCCATGCTACTGGGATGGAATATGGGGGGGGGGGGTAATGGCGGGCCAGGCGGGGTACCTCCCTCGCCGGGCGATTTGCACTTTGTGACGTACAAATTGGGGCGACGATACTTTTCAGGTGTATTTTGTTCGACTTCCGTTGAGCGCGGATTTTCTAAACTGCTTCAATAGTTGGCCATCTCATTCTGTGCATTGCTAACCGTCTTGTGTCCGACTTTGTAGGCCCCTATACTCGTTTCTGTCGCCAGGTTTTGTGCAGCCGTAAGGCTATGGGCAACGCTTAAAAAATTAAAAACGCGTAACGATAACAATTAAGATGTGCGATAATTGTCAGTCAGTCAGGTCAGCCAGTCAGTCAGGTTAGTAAG